>JAZHEH010000679.1:0-19871 GCA_036589455.1 Ateles fusciceps
AGATATTCAGATTATTGGTCTAATATTCCAAAGTACTCCCGGGGTACCCTTTTGTGACAGTCATCTCACCCCGAGAGCAATGAATGTCACTGAAGTGATTTAAGCAAGAGTGCATCACGGGTAACAGACTGAAGGGAGACAAGATTAGGAGCAGACCAGACAAGTTAGGCTCCAGTAAAAATCCAGGTGAGACCTACGTGGGCTGGTATGGTGGAATAGTGACCAAGAGATACGGGCAGACTCCACATGTTAGCTCAGCAGGAACATAGGCAAGTGTTGAGTGAAATACATCTTCAGTTCATAAAAGTTGTGATACAAAATTTCTTCTAAGGATTCCGAGGTCGGACAACAATTTCTTTGTATGATGAAAGCGTGGTTGATTTTTTTCTCTCCCTGCTCATTGTTTTATATACTTTCAAATTATCCCAAAATGTCTAGCTATTTCTTTTTGAATTATAATTTTTATTTAAAAATATAAAAATTACCCCTGGGTATGCAAAATAAATTAGTTTAATTGTTTACCAAGGTGCAATTTATTCAGAGTGGTAGATTTTGAAGGCTTTTAAGGTCTTGGATTTAAATCTGAACTGGAATAAACAGTCCCAATTAAACTTTCTATTCAGGATTCAAAGAATATCATAATTGCTCTGTGGGTGAGCATAATTGCCTGGAGTGAGCCCCACATGTTATATGTACATGCATATAGACATTACATATGCACATTCAACTTATAAAACTGACCTTAATGAGAACATTTACTAGAGTGATCTGTGTTAATGCACTGATTAAATTAAAAAAAAAGTGGTGACGTTAATGAATAAAGCAGGTGTTTTGAAAATTGTGCAATACCTTTTTATTATGGGTAGTTCTAAGATACTCGGTAATATTTTTGTTACTGCTGTTTGTTTTGTTTTAGTTGTGGTTAGAAAGTAAAACATATTAGAATAAGTTGTTTGGGAATCTTATGGAAATGCTGACATGTCAGAAAAATACTTGTTCAAATCACCAAGTCAAGATAGCAAAATACAACACAATTTCTCTGGACCCACTGAGCAATCATTCCTGATTTTGTTCACTCCGAGAACAGGTTTGTGACCAGTGGGGTCAATGGCATTAATTGGAAACTGCAGACTACTGCCTCACAACCTGCACGTGTCCTTCACAGCTGATTTTTCTTGAGAGAAGATAGATGTTTTCTCCTAATTACCCTTTGGCACTGAGAAGATAAGCCTTGTTATTACGTGCTTAATCTATCTAGAAAAAGAAATATAAACTATGTTAAATGGCATAACAATAGTAAATCTAAATCTTTAAAGGTTGGAAGCTAGCCTCGTATAAACCTCTGGTGTAAAACTTTGTGCTATGTCAAGAGGAAAGGCAAGAAAGGTGAAAGTAGGCGGAGAGTCATGCAGGCGTGGCCAAAGCATGTGCTCTGCTTCTGCCTAGCTCTAAGACCTTGGGATAAGTCACTTATCCTCTCTTCAAGCCTCAAGTTTGTCATCTGTGAAAATGGAAAGCATAATAATTCACACTGTGTGGAGTCACTGGGAGAACTACAAGTGGAAATACCTGTAAAACACTTTGCACATAGAAATCTCGATACATGTTCGTTCTGACGGCATCATCATAATAATTAGGTGTCTCTTGTCTGTGTTGACTCTTCCGTCTACAAAACATTAAGAGAGACCCCCTAGGATCCTGCTTCCCTAAGCAGGTAAGCTGAATAATCACATGTTCCCCTGTGAGCTATACCTCCACCTTCCTAAGAGGCTCTCAGAGCCACTGAGAGATCTGTAGACCTGAGTGATTCACACCTGCCATTTTTAGGAACCCCTTCTCCATACTCCTCCATGGCTGCCAAAATAATCATATATTTATTGAACCTGTGCTGTGCACAAAGCACTATGCTAGGTATCCGACACCAGGGATAAGTTCGTTGCTCCAAGGAGCTTCCGCTGAAGGCACCAAAGCAACTGTGCGAAGGTGAAAAAGAATCATCCAAGGTAGTTTATGTGAGATGCCGGATGAATCTAAAGATGAAGAGTACAGAGATGACTGTGTGTGGGGGGTGACGTGGGAGCCTTGCAGGGAAGACATATGAGTTCAAAGGGGGACTCAAGAAGAGTGTTGGGGTTTCACGTAAAGAAAGAAGAGTAGGCCTGTCGAGAAAGACACAGTGATCAAGTCGACAAGGAGACCAGTCAGACTTGGAGTAGTGAGGTGCTCTCAGACATAGTCCCAGAACAGCAGCCTAGGATCACCTGGAGCATCCGTCAGACCAGGCTGTGATACAAATACAGAGACTGAGTGGCTTCAGACACAGAAATTTATTTTCTCAGTTCTGAAGGCTGGGAAGATCCTAAGTTCTCTGGTGTTTTATTTTATAAGGACACTAATGTCATCAGGCCAGGGCCCTAACCCTATTATTTTAGTTAACCTTACGTTATTTCCTTAGAGGCCCCATCTCTAAATACAGCCACACGGGGCTTAGGACTTGGACATATGAATTTGGGGGAGATACCAACATTGTATCTGTCGCACATGAAAACTTTTCAGGAAATGTTAAATCTTGGGCTTTACCCTGAAACGACTAAGTCAGAAACACTAGGATTCTGCCTCAAATACTCTTTTCGATCGGGCTTTTCGGGGTGTCTAAGCTTTAAAACCACTAAAGAGTCAATAGGGGAAGTGGACAAGGGGGGAGATGAAAGAGTTAGATTGTCATGAGGACTTGGAGAACTTTGAGGTCGAGAATGTAAAGGCTGCTCTTAGGCAGTCGGACACCTAGAAGGAGAGGAGGGAAATCACTTATCTTGTCATCTATTTGTGGGAGGGGGAGGGGAGGAAAGAAAGGAGGAGAGAAGAAAAAAAGGAAAGAATTAAGATAAAGGGAAGGAAGGAGAAGAAAGGGAGGCAATGAGAAAGGGACAGAAGAAGGCCTTTTGGAAAACAGTTTCACAGTTCAGGTGTTTACCACTCTAAATACAGTAATGCCAGGAATGGAGGAACGGGATGGATTTCGATAAATATTATGGAAATGTACAGCTCATTCCAGGGTCAAGCCAGCAAAGGAGAAAGGGGAATTAGGGTAACTTGTAGATCCCTGTGCAACCTCCCACTAACAAAAATGTGGAAGCTCGGATGGGGGAGCTGCTGTGAGGCACACATTAGTTTTATTCATTTGTGCTGATGTTACCAGGAGGACATCTAAGTGACTGTGTTTACTGAGATATAGTTGAGAGAGCAGTCAGTTCTGAAACTGCATTCAGAAGGTGATGACTGAATCCTTGGATTCGTTGCAAGTTCTGACGAAGGGCAGTGAGAGAGGACAAATGAAGTCACAAGAAAGCCACTATTCAAGGAAAGACCCAGAATGAGGGTGAGAAGATGAGAGCAGGGTAAGTATCGATGACATTTAAAATTTTTGCTAGTTAGCACCTCAAAAGGCCTCCCAGTCGAGCTCCGCAAAAGGGACATGTTGCAACTCATTGTGAGTCCTCTGGGTGAATCACTGTGCCTATGAACAGGGCCAACTGGCCAAACACTGTGAATTAAGACGAGCACCCCCTGTTGTTAGCCTGGCCCCTTGTCAACAGGATAATGGTTTTCAGTACCAGCTAAAAGAATTTTAAAATATTGAGCCATTTATGTTGCTAAGTAATGTGATACCATTTATAAGTAATGTATATATTGACCATTTATAGTCATTTATAATACATTAATATACCATTTATACTACATATACCATTAAGTAAAATAAAGTCAACATTTATATTACTCAAGTAATGTGCTATAGAAACTGTGAAAAATGCGAGTTGAAATAGAGCTACCAAAAAAAACCAACCCATATATTCCCCGCGAGCTCTATAAAAAGGCCAAAGAAGCGAACTACTTTTTATAAGGGGCTTATAAAAGCCATTTAATTAAAAAGGCAAAGCAAACCCTCCAAATAAGCCCCCGAAAGGAGAAAGGGAGATACCCAAGGGGGATATTAAAACGCCAAGATCTCAACAAACTCTTTAAAAGGACAGCGATTAAGGCTTTTAAAGCTTTCTCAATTGTAGGCGGGCTTAAACGGCACACATATGCTTATACCGAAGATCTCTACACGCCCCTAAAGGGGTTTCTGTAACAGTAAATTGATGGCTCTCTAGTGCAGTCCAGATCACCTGTAGGGCTTGTTGGACCACAAATTCCTAGTTTCTACTCAGAGTTTCTTATTCAGTAGGTCTCGGTGGGGTCTGAGAATTTGCATTTATCATAACTTCTAGACACAACTGATGCTGCTAGTTCAGGAACCGCAATATGAGAGCCATGGTTAAGCCTCACGCCACGGCATTCCTATAGCGCGAGCCACCTGTAGCTAATTAAGGGTAACTTGTTGGCTGCAATATAACCATAGCGTCTCTAGCAATATAAACCTCTAGATAAAAGAAACACTCGAAAATCATGATAGAGAAATATAGAGTCAATGAAAAATGTTTTCTTTTCCAAATGAGAACATGTACTGTATAGCCTCAAAAGGATATTTTAGCGTAGACGGCACTAAAATAACAAGATAAACCAGACGCTAAAACTGAAAGCAGCCTTTATAGACAGAAACGCTTTGACACCTAAGGTAAAAGGCTACATATTTCCTTCAATTTTTTTCATATCTTAGTTTTCACTTAAATGACATTGTCATTTTACTTGTAATAGGAGAACCTAGAAACTTGGTTCCTGCTTATTAGTGCAAACCAAAGCGGTTATTTTCCAGTTATTTTAAGTTCAGTGTTTATTCATGTGTAATATAAATGAGTTGAAAGCCGGGTTTGGAGACAGCTGTCGTAAATGTGTGTAATAGTTGCTGCCTCAGCATCCATTTTCAGGCCTGACCTAAGTTGTCTGAAGCCCAGTGTCACTGCGTCACCTCTGGTCTGGGTAACACGACCCCTCCCTGAGTGGCTGTGATGTGGCCCGTTTGTTCTTCATCCCACTGACCCAGACCCGCACACATCACGCAGCTGCTGATCATGATGAAACCTCATGGTCAACACCGGAGTCCTGTGAATGAGCCCCGCTTCGCACGTGTTCTCTAAATCAGCGAACCCACACCCTAACGGGGAAGCCCGAGAGCAAAGGTCCAGGCCCTCCCTCTGCTCTCTGATTCCTCATGGCGTCCAGACTTTCCCTCGGCCTCCAGACGGCTCAGCAGAACCTCTCTGGGCTATGTAAGTAAGAGATTTCTTCTGTTCCTGCGTTTTGGGGTCGCCTCCTCCTTGTGCCTTGTCTGACACCCCAGAGCCTACCTTTCCCCCTGGCCAGGGCTCTCCTGGGAGACAGGCTGGTTTCTGGCCTCCTCCAAAGAGAGACCTCAAGACCAAATTAAGAGAGAAACCTAAATAAATAAATCACAACAGAAAGCTTAGTTGTCTACTTACAATATATATTTCTAATGTAAAATGTGTTTATGATTGATTTAGAACACACTAGGCCTAGCTCTAAATTGCACTGCTGTCCTGTAGTATGCAGTTAGTCCTAGTTTCATTTTCCACCTGAAGTCATTGTATTCCCTCAGTTTATAAACACCTTGAATTCTTTTCTGAAAAGACAAGGTAACTTGATAGGCATCCCCCTTAGGACCCATAACCCCCAATGCGGAACAAATTAAATGTGCAAAACTGTGAGCACCGTGTCCTGTGTTATTAAAGAAAGAAAATAATGTTGAAAGGCAGGCAAGTCCTTGTGAAGAAATTCAAAAGAGTGCAAGAATAGATAAACTGGAAATGGAAAAAGTGAATTTTTCCTTTCCTTTAGGAGTAAGCCAGTTTGGAAACTAGCTCGGTAAATGTTACAGTCCCTTTAGATGGCAAGGTTAGTGAATACTAAGAAAACCCTATGGTACAAATGTCCATCGTGCAAAGCACACCTGTAATATTTCATCTGGTCCTCTCAGTGACCCTGTAAGAAACATGAGACACTTTCAGATGAGGCGATTGGGCTTCAGGGTGAAATTAAGAGACTGGTAAGACTCACATAGAGAGTCAGTGGTGGAACTGAGTTCAGATCCAAATTCTTCCAGCTGTAAGCACAGGGCATTTTCCGCTAATCAGCCCACTAACCAAAGAAACCTAATTATTACAAACATTTAAAAGGATGGTGTGGCCATTTGAGTAAAACCAATTTTGGCCTATACTTCTGATTCCTCATTACCAGCCTACCACTGGTTATCTGACATGGGCAGCAGAATGATGATGGAATGAAGTCTAACAGAACCTCTCATTATGTGTGTAGATACAGTAGTAACGGAGATGGTGACATGGTTTGGATGTCTGGCCCCTCCAAATGTCATGTTGACATGTGAGCCCCAGTGTTGGAGGTAGGGCCTGCTGGGAGGGGGGTGTTTGGCTCATGGGGCAGATCCTTCATCAATGGCTTCTGCCCTCCTCACCGTAATGGCTGAATTCTTGCTCTCTTCCCTCACTGAGATCTGGTTGGTAAAGTGTGGTACTGCCCCTGTCTCTCTCCTGCTTCCTCTCTCACCATGTTAGGTGCCAGCTCCCCTTTGCCTTCTGCCGTGATTGTAAGCTCCCCCGAGGCCTCACAAGGAGCAGATGCTGGTGCCATGCTTCTTGGGCAGTCTGCACAGCCAGGAGTCTAATCACCCTCATTTCCCTTTAAATTACCCAGCCTCAGGTACCCCTTATTACAGCAATGCAAATTGGACTAATACAGATGGAGAGATAAAGATATTAATTTAAAATGATATTTATATATTGCCCAATATTCTCACTGAGACTGGGAGGTGTTAGAGACATATAACTGAAAACAAAATCTCCTCCTAATCCAGGAAAACTTCTCCACAAAGGTAGAAGAGAAAGAAATATTATATTTTAATTTCTGGGTCCATGTGCAGAACGTGCAGGTTTGTTACATAGGCATACACGTGTCTTGGTGCTTTGCTGCATCTGATCCTCCCGTCATCCACACTAGGTATTTCTCCTAATGTTATCCCTTCCCAATCCTCCCACCCCTGGCTGTTCCTCCCCTAGCCCTCCCCTCCCACCCACAGGCCCCAGTGTGTGACATTCCCCCTCCCTATGTCCATGTGTTCTCATTGTTTACCATCCACTTATTTTTTAGAAAAATTTATTATGTGTTAAGTTGTGCGATACATGTGCAGATCGTGTAGGTTTGTTAAATAGGTATACACATGCCATAGTGGTGGTTACTGCATCCATTGCCCAGTCATCTACATTAGGTATTTCTCCTAATGCTATCCCTCCCCAATTTGCCCACCCCCTGCTATTCCTCCCCTAGCCCCTCACCCACCAGGCCCCAGTGTGTGATGTTCCCCCACCTGTGTCTGTGTTCTGATTATTCAGCACCCACTTATGAATGAGAACATGTGACGTTGGGTTTTCTGTTCTTGTGTCAGTTTACTGAGAATGATGGTTTTCAGCTTCATCCATGTTCCAGTAAAGGACATGAAGGCATATTTTTTATGGCTGCATAGTATTCGATGGTGTATATGTGACATATTTTGCTTGTCTAGTCTATGTATGATGGGCATTTGGGTTGGTTCAAAGTCTTTGCTATTGTAAACAGTGCCACAATAAATATACGTATACATGTGTCTTTATAATTGAATGTTTTATAATCCTTTGGGTATATACACAATAATGGGATTCCTGGGTCAAACGGTATTTCTATTTCTAGATCCTTGAGGGATCATTTCACCACACTGTCTTCCACAATGGCTGAATTAATTTACACTCTCAACAGCAGTGTAAAAGCATTCCTATTTCTCCACATCGTCTCCAGCATCTGTTGTCTCCAGATTTTTTAATGATCACCATTCTAGCTGGCATGAGATGGAATCTCAAAGTGGCTTTAATTTGCATGTCTCTAATGACCAGTGATGTTTAGCTTTTTTTTTCATGTGTTTGTTGGCTGCATAAATGTCTTCTTTTGAAAAAGTCTGTTCATCTGTGTCACCCACTTTTTGATGGGTTTGTTTTTTCCTTGTAAATTTAAGTTCTTTGTAGATTCTGGATATTAGCCCTTTGTCAGATGGGTAGATGGCAAAATTTTTTTCCCATTCTGTTGGTTGCCACTTCACTCTAATGATAGTTTCTTTTGCTGTGCGGAAGTTCTAAAGTTTAATTAGATCTCGTTTGTCTATTTTGGCTTTTGTTGCCATTGCTTTTGGTGTTTTAGTCATGAAGTCCTTGGCCTATGCTTATGTCCAGAATGGTATTGCCTACATTTTCTTCTAGGGTTTTTATGGTATTAGGTCTTATGTTTAAATCTTTAATCTAACTGGAGTTAATTTTTGTTTAAGGTGCAAGGAAGAGATCCAGTTTCAGCTTTCTGCATCTGGCTAGCCAGTTTTCCCAAGAGTATTTGTTAAATAGGGTATCCTTTCCCCCATTGCTTGTTTTTGTCAGGTTTGTCAAAGATCAGACAGTTGAAGCTGTGTGGTGTTACTTTCGAGGCCTCTGTTCTGTCCATTGGTCTATATATCTGTTTTGGTACCAGTACCAAACTGTTTTGATGACTGTAGCCTTGTAGTATAGTTTGAAGTCAGGTAGTATGATACCTCCATAATTGTGTGCTTAGGATTGTCTTGGCTATATTGGTTCTCTTTTGGTTCCATATAAAGCTTAAGGTGGTTTTTTCCAATTGTGTGAAGAAAGTCATTGGTAGCTTGATGGGGGATAACATTGAAAATGTAAATTATTTTGGGCTGTATGGCCATTTTCACTGATATCGATTCCTCCTAACCATGAATATGAAATGTTTTTCTGTCTGTTTGTGTCCTCTCTTAGTTTCTTGAGCAGTGGTTTGTCGTTCTTTTTGAAGAGATCCTTCACATCTTTTGTTAGTTGTATTTCTAGGTATTTTATTCTCTTTGTAGCAATTGTAAATGGGAGTTCACTCATGATTTGGCTCTCTGTTTGTCTGTTGCTGCTGTATAGGAATGCTCGTAATTTTTTGCACATTGATTTTGTATCCTGAGACTTTGCTGAAGTTGCTTATCAGCTTAAGGAGATTTTGGGCTGAGACAATGGGGTCTTTTAAATACACAGTCATGTCATCTGCAGATAGGGACAGTTTGATTTCCTCTTTTCCTAATTGAATACGCTTTATTTCTTTTAGCATTAAACCAGAGTGAGATGCACGTCTCAGGCAATCAGCTCAGAAATTGCAAAGACGGAAAAAGTCTCACCTCTTTATATAACAAGCAGATACAACTTTTAATGTACAGATTTTCAAGGTAAGCAATAACTTGTCCTCAAGGGGACTTTACAGTACCATTTGTCACACACCTTTCATTTTAAATTTTCTTAGTAATTGGGGTAACCATCTGTGTTAGACAATTGGCTTTATCCAAAGAAAAAATAAACTTCTCATGTCTTTATAAAAGGAGGTTGTCTTGCAACTTGGAGTAAGATACCTGCTGAACTTACCCACCCAGCCTGCTACTGAACCTGAGAAATGGAGGTGTCATCTTCCTTGATAATTTTCAAAGTGATGATTCCCCAGGCTCTGAGAATACCATCCTTGGGTCTTAAAACTAACAACAAAGTTATCTTTTAAGAATATTTACATACATTTCAAAATGACAAAGATGTACAAGCTTTCTAAAGTAAATGCCAGGAGAAAAAGGTGTTTCTTTTCTTATTTTTAACATGGAAATATATTAGTCAGTTAGTCATTATAGGCTTCCTTACAAAATACTACGGATTGGGTAACTTAAACAACAGATGTTTATTCCCTCACTGTTCTCGGGGCTGCAAGGCCAAGATGAAGGTGCCAGTGGGGTTGGCTTTTGGTGAGACTGCTCTTTCTATCTTGCAGACAGTTACCTTTTCATTCTCTCCCACATAGCCTTTCCCTGGGCACAGAGGGAGAGATATCTGTGTGTCTCTCTTCTTAGAACACCAGTCCTGTCATACTTAAGCCCCATCCTTGTCATCTCATCTAACCTCAGTTAACTCTTTAAAGGCCCTTTCTTCCAATAAAGTCACATTGGAGTGTAGGGCTTTCACATACAAATTTAGTGTGGTGCACAATTCGGTCCTTTACATAGAGTTGAGCTGTTTATTTTTTATTTGGCATTTGTCCTTATGGGAATAACAAGCCAGGCTGAGTCCTTCTTATCATGGGGCATGTGTTAGAAGAAGAGATGATGAAAAGCAAGTACATTTATCACTTGCAAGTAATAATCAAGGAAAGAAACAGTGATGAGTGAAGGCCCTTGGCTCAAGGATGAGAGGAGATCAGCCAGCTCCTGGTTAGCCAGGCAGTAAATTGAGCATTCCTGATGATTTGGAAAGAATGGAGCTAGAAAAATAAATTCATGGAAGCAGAATCATCTAGATAATCAGTGATATAACTAAGCTGTACAGGCTGTTAGGCCATCAATCAATAACTTACCAACATTCCACTTACGTATTAATTTATTTATGCACTCAACATTTAATCACCCCTAGATTCCATTTTTACACACCAGTATGGCTGAAAACTACCCAGATAATTTTTTCCTTCCTGCAATCACTACCACTGTAGATTTTAGGAAACTATTAACTAGGTTTCAACTTCAATTTCAAACTGTTGTCATGTTGATTTTACACAAATACTTGGGAGGTGAAATGATGGAATTCTCCTCCTACCAGTACAGTTTACAAAACCCATGAAATATTTCTATGGCTTGAAGCATCGTATGTGCTCAGTTTATGGTGAGAAAACAGTTATCTGCATTTCTTCTCAGTTTTAAAAAACAACCATCAACTAACTGATATAGTGTAACTCACTCAACCTAACTGAAAAACAGTCTGGACAAATTTACAAGATTATGTAGTATGATAATGTCCACAGATCGATAGTAAACTTGCACCTAAGGAGTGTGGGATGAGTCATCAGGACCTCAGTACTTCACTTTTCTCAATTTATGGCCATTCTGTTGGTAGGGTGGATTTTCATCACTGGAGGCAGATGTTACACTGCTCCTCCCCCTCAGGCAATCTGGCTTAGAGGAAGGCAAGTGAAGGCCAGAGGAGACTGAGCCTGCACCCAGCTCCCCATGCCCATCCAACCCTCTGATTCTCTACCCTGTGCATCTTGTCTCTACACAAACAGCAAGCATCTTTGTACTTTATTCAGTCAAATGAAAGGTAGACCTCTTCAGGTAAGATATTGACATGTTCAATAATAAAATATTTGAAGTCAAGTTAGGATGTTTTAATGACTGAGTCATATTTTAAAGAAATCAAAGAGATGATGATTCATTGTGCATTTGTTATACCAAGTTTCAGACAAGACTAACATTGGCCCTGGGCACCAAGCATGGGTGAATCATTTTAGTCTCAGGAAGACAGGTTTTGTACTGTATTCTGTATTAGGCAGAATCAGAAAGTAGAGAGACTGGAGAGTCCTAGATAAGATGATAGAGAATGGGTAGGACACCCTTCTCCTGACCAGCAGACTGCTGGGTAACCTCGACTTTGGCCTCACCTAGCTTCCCACATGGTTCATCAATAGCAGTGGGCCACAACGCATTATTTGCTGAAATGCAAAGGAAATGCATAATATATTTTTAATTTATTTCCTCGAGTAAATTGAACTTTCCCCTAAAATATGGTCACATTATTAATTGCTTTAAATTTTGGCTTTGCCACGTATTACGTGTAACATTGAGTAAGTAATTTAACTTTTCTGTGTCTCATTCCCTCATCTGTAAAATGAGGTTGACAATAGTGTCCCCTGAGGGTGGTTGGTGAGAATATTAAATAAATCAATATACGCTGAACAATGCCTAGTGCATAACAAATATCTTATAAGAAGATTCTTTTTATTTTATTTTTCCATAAGTTATTGGGGTACAGGTGGTATTTGGTTACGTGAGTGAATTCTTTAGTGATTTGTGAGCTCCTGGTGTACCCATCACCTGAGCAGTACACACTGCACTGTATTTGTTGCCTTTGTCCCTTGTGCCTCCCCCCTCCCCCAAGTCACCAAAGTCCACTGTGTCATTCTTAAGCCTTTGCGTCCTCATAGCTTAGTTCCCACATATCAGTGAGAACGTACAATATTTGGTTTTCCATTCTTGAATTGCTTCATTTAGAATAATAGTCACCAGTCTCATCTTGGTCATGGCAAATGCTGTTAATTTATTCCTTTTTTTGGCTGAGTAGTGTTCCATCATGTATATGTACATCAGTTTCTTTATCCACTCATTGACTGATGACCATTTGGGTTGGATCCATTATTTTGCGGTTGTGAATTGTGTTGCTATAAAAATGTATGTGCAAGTACCTTTTCAAATAATGACTTTTTTTTCTGGGTAGATATTCAGTAGTGGTATTGCTTGATCAAATGGTAATTCTACTTTTAGTTCTTTAAGGAACTCCACCCCGGTTTTCCGTAGTGGCTGTACTTAGTTTACATTTCTTCCAGGAGTGTAGAAGTGTTCCCCGATTGTCACAACCATGCCAACATTGACTGTTTTTTTTTTTTTTTTCAAATTCTTTGATTATGGCCATTCTTGCAGGAGTAAGGTGGTATCACATTGCAGTTTTGATTTGCATTTCCCTGTTTGTTAGTGATGTTGGGCATTTTTTTTACTGCTTGCTAGCCATTTGTATATCTTCTTTGGACAATTGTCCATTCATGTCCTTAGCCCACTTTTTGATGGGGATGTTTGATTTTTTTCTTATTGATTTGTTTGACTTTGTTGTAGATTCTGGATATGAGTCCTTTGTCAGAAGTATATATTGTGAACATTTTCTTTCACTCTGTGGGTTAACTGTTTATTCTGCTGACTGTTCTTTTTGCCATGTAAGAGCTCTTTAGTTAGGTCCCAGCTATTTATCTTTGTTTATATTGCAGTTGCTTTTGGTTTTTTAGTTCATAAAATCTTTGCCTAAACCAATGCCTAAAGGGTTTTTCCAGTGTTATCTTCTGGAATTTTTATAGTTTCAGGTTTTAGGTTTAAGTCCTTAATCTGTCCTGAGTTGATTTTTGTATAAGGTGAGAGATGAGGATCCAGGTTTATTCTCCTACATGTGGCTAGCCAGTTATCCCAGCACCATTTGTTGAAAAGGGTGTCCTTTCTCCACTTTATGGTTTTGTTTGCTTTATTGAAGATCAGTTGGCTGTAAGTATTTGGGTTTATTTCTGGGTTTTCTATTCTGTTCCATTGGTCTATGTGCCTACTTTTTATACCAGTACCATGCTGTTTTGGTGACTATGGCCTTATAGTTTGAAATGAGGAGGTGTGATGCCTCCAGATTTGTTCCTTTTACTTAGTCTTGCTTTGGCTATGTTGGCTCTTGTTTGGTTCCATATGAATTTTGAGAACTGTTTTGCTAACTCTGTGAAGAATGATGGTGAAATTTTGATGGGAATTGCATTGTAGTCTTTGTACATTTCAGTATGCTCATTTTTACAATATTGATTCTACCCATCCAGGAGCATGGGATGTGTTTTCATTTGTTTGTGTCATCTATGATTTCTTTCATCAGTGTTATGTAGTTTTCCTACTAGGGGTCTTTCCACCCTTTTGCTAGATATATTCCCTTTTTTTTTTTTTTTTTTTTTTTTTGCAGCAGTTGGAAAAGGGTTTGAGTTCTTGATTTGATTCTCTATTTTGTCGCTGTTGGTGTACAGAAAGGCTGATTTGTGTACATTAATCTTGTATTGGGAAACTTTGCTAGATTCTTTTGTCCGTTCTATGAGCTTTCTGGAGGAGTCCTTTGGGTTTTCAAGGTAGATGATCATATTATTAGGAAAGCAGGGTCACTTTGACTTCCTCTTTACCTATTTGGATGCCCTTTGTTTCTTTCTCTTGTCTGATTGCCCTGGCTAGGATTTCCAATACTATCTGGAAGAGGAATGGTGAGAGTGGCTATCCGTGTCTTGTTTCCATTTTCAGAGGGAATGCTTTCAACTTTTCCCCCATTCAGTATTATGTTGGCTGTGGGTATAACATAAATGGCTTTTATTAAATTAAGTTGTGTCCCTTGTGTACCGATTTTGCTGAGGGTTTTAATCATAAAAAGGATGCTGGATGTTGTTAAATGCTTTTTCTGCATCTATTGAGATGATCATGTAATTTTTATCCTCAATTCTGTTAATGTGGCACATCACATTTATTGACTTGCATATGTTACCCCATCCCTGCATCCCTGGTAGGAAACTCACTTGATCATGGCGGAGTATCTGTTTGATATGTTGTTTGATTTGGTTAGCAAGTATTTTATTAAGAATTTTAGCATGGATATTTATCAAGGATGTTGGTCTGTAGTTTTCTTTTTTGTTTGTGTCCTTTCCTGGTTTCGGTAATAGAGTGATGCCGGCTTCACAGAATGAATTACGGTAGGTTCCTTCTTTCTCTATCTTGTGGAATAGTGTCAAAAGGATTGGTGCCAATTCTTCTTTGAATATCTGGTAGGATTCTGTAGTGAATCCGTCTGGTCCTGGACTTCTTTTTATTGTTGGTAATTTTAAAATTACCATTTCAGTCTTGCTACTTGTTATTAGTTTGTTTGGGGCATCTAATTCTTTCTGATAGAAGCTAAGGGGGCTGTATTTTTCCAGGAATTTATGCATCTCTTCTAGGTTTTTTAGTTTATTTGTGTAAAGATGTTCATAATAGCCTTGAGTGATCTTTTTGTATTTCAGTGGTGTCAGTTGTGATATCTCCTGTTGTGTTTCTCAGTGAGGTTATTTGGATTTTCTCTCTTTCTTGGTTAATCTTGCTAATGGTCTATCAGTTTTATTTATCTTTTCAAAGAACCAGCTTTTTGTTTCATTTATCATTTGTATTTTTGTTTGTTTGTTTCAATTACATTTAGTCTGGTGTTGCTTATTTCCTTTCTTCTGCTGGGTTTGGGTTTGGTTTGTTACTTTCTTCTCTCGTTCCTTGAGGTATGACCTTAGATTGTCTGTCTGTGCTCTTTCAGACTTTCTGATGCAGGTGTTTAGGGCTATGAACTTTTCTTTAGCAACACCTTAGTTGTATCTCAGAGGTTTTGGTAGGTTGTGTAATTATTGTCATTGAGTTTGATAAATTTTTAAATTTCTATCTCAATTTCCTTTTTGACCCAATGGTGATTAAGGGGCAGGTTATTTAATTTCCATGTATTTGTGTGGTGTTGAAGGTTCCTTTTGGAGTTTATTTCCAGTTTTATTCCACTGTTGGTATGAGAGAGAGTGCTTGATATAATTTCAGTTGTCTGAAACTTATTGAGGGTCGTTTTATGGCCTATCATATGGTCTATATTGGAGAAAGTTCCATGCGTTGTTGAATAGAATGTGTATTCTGCGGTTGTTGGATGAAATGTTCTGTATATATCTGTTAAGTCTGTCTATTCCAAGGTATAGTTTAAATCCATTGTATCTTTCTTGACTTTCTGTCTTGATGACCTGTCTAGTGCTGTCAGTGGAGTATTGAAGTCCTCCACTATTATGGTGTTGCTGTCTACCTCGTTTCTTAGGTCCATTAGTAATTTGTTTATAAATTTGGGAACTCCAGTGTTAGCTGCATATATGTTTAGGATTGTGATATTTTCCTGTTGGACAAGACCTTTTACCATTATATAATATCTCTTTGTCTCTTTTAACTGCTGTTGCTTTAAAGTTTGTTTTGTCTGATCTAAGAATAACTACCTCTGTTCAGTTTTGGTGTCCTTTTGTATGAAATGCCTTTTTTCAGCCTTTTACTTTAAATTTCTGTGAGTCCTTATGTGTTAGGCGAGACTCCTGAATGCAGCAGATAGTTGGTTGTTGAGTTCTTATCCATTTTGCTGTTCTGTGTCCTTTAAGTGGAGCATTTAGGCCATTGACATTCAATGTTAGTATTGAAATGTGAGGTACCATTGCATTCATCATGCTCTTTGTTGCCTGCATACTTTGTGTTTTTTTTGTTTTGTTTTTGCTTTTTAACTTGTATTTTTGTTTTATGGGTTTTGTGTGATTTATGCTTTAAAGAGATTCTGTTTGGATGTGATTCCAGGATTTTGTTTCAAGATTTAGAGCTCCTTTTAGCAGTTCTTGTAGTGATGGCTTGGTAATGGTGAATTCTGTCAGCGTGTGTTTGTCTGAAAATGACTGTATCTTTCCTTCTTATATAATGCTTAGTTTCACTGGATACAAAATTCTTGACTATCTGTTTTGTTTTGAGGAGGCTGAAGATAGGGCACCAATCCCTTCTAGCTTGTAGGGTTTATGCAGGTAAATCTGCTGTTAATTTGGGTAAGTTTTCTTTATAGGTTACCTGGTGCTTCTGTCTCACAGCTCTTAAGAGTCTTTCTTTTCTCTTAACTTTGGATAACTTGATGGCAATATGCCTAGGCAAAGACCTTTTCATGATGAATTTCCCAGGTCGTCTTTGTGCTTCCTGTATTTGCATGTCTAGGTCTCTACCAAGCCCAGGGAAGTTTTCCTCAATTATTTCCCTAAATATGTCTTCTAAACTTTTAGAATTGTCTTCCTCAGGAATACCAATTATTCTTAGGTTTAGTCATTTAACATAATCCCAAAATTTGTGGAGGCTTTGTTCATAATTTCTTATTCTTTTTCCTTTGTCTTTGTTGGGTTGGGTTAATTCAAAGTCCTTATCTTCAAGCTCTGAATTTCTTTCTTCTACTTGTTCAATTCTATTGCTGAAACTTTCCAGGAGCATTTCATGTTTCTAAAAGTAAGTATAAAGTTTCCTCAATTTTGGATCGTTTTTTTCTTTAAGCTATCTATTTCCTTTAATATTTCTCCATTCACTTCTAGTATCATATTTTGGATTCTTTTTTACAGGGCTTTCCCTTTCTCTGGTCCCTCCCTAAGTAGCTTAACTAACCTTCTGAATTCTTTTTCAGGTGAATCAGGGATGTCTTCTTGGTCTGAATCCATTGCTGGTGAACTAGTGTGATTTTTGTGGGGTGTTGACAAGCCTTGTTTTGTTATATTACCAGGGTTGGTTTTCTGCTTCCTTCTCATTGGGCTGGGCTGTGTCACAGGTAAGGTCTAGGGCTGAAGGCTGTTATGATTTTTTGTCCCATGGGGTATTCCTGTGGTGTACTATTCTCCCATTTTCCTGTGGATGTGGCTACCTGTGAGCTGGACTGCAGTGATTGTTGTTCTCTTCTGGGTCTAGCCACCCAGTGAGTCTACCTGGTTCTGGGCTGGTACTGGGGATTGTTTGCACAGAGTCCTGTGATGTGAACCATCTATGGGTCTCTTAGCACTGGATACTAGTGCCTGTTCTGGCAGAGGTGGTGTAGGGTGCAACGGACCCATGAGGGTTCTTAACTTTGTTGATTTAGAGAATCTATTTTTGTGCTGTTTGGCCTCCTGCCAGGAGGTGGCGCATTCCAGAAAGCATCAGCTGTAGTAGTGTGGGAGAGAAACCATTGGTGAGCAGGGCCTTAGAACTCCCAACATTGTATGTCCTTTGTCTTTCCCTACCAGGGTGGCTAGGGAAGGACCATGAGGTTGGGGCAGGGCTGGATGTGTATAAACTCTGACTCTCCTTGGGCAGGTCTTGCTGTGGCTGCTGTGGTGGGTGGGGATGAGATTGCCCAGGTCACTGGAGTTGTGTACCTAGGAGGATTATGGCTGCCTAGGCTGGGTCATGCAGGTTGTCATGGAAGGCGGGGAAAGCTGGCAGTCACAGGCCTCACCCGGCTCCCAGGAAACCTAAAGGGCCAGTCTCACTCCCACTATGCCCCCTGCAGCATTCCTGAGTCTTTTTCCAGGTGAATGACGAGTCAGGCTTGAAAACTTGATTGAGGGTTTCCTTCTTTTTTCAGCGTCAGCTTCTCCAGTGAGAGCTGTGTGTTCCACTTCCACAGCTGGGTCACTCATAGTATTTGGGTTGTGTCCAGGGTCCTGCAGCAGGAGTTTGTTTCTTCAGAGGGTCTTAAGATCAAGTAGGGATTGCTGGTTTGTTCTTGAAGTGAGTGTGGAGCTGTAATTCGCAGTGAAGCCTCCACATGAAACCCTGACTAGAGCTGCCACCTAGTCCCTACTTCTCGTCTGCCTTGATCCCATAAGTAGATTCCTAATTATGGAATTTGTGATTATTTTTAAGTTATTTAAGAACAACTGTGTTTTCAGTCTTCTTTTGCCACTAAAACTGCATTGGAGATACATTCCCTACCACTCATGCTAACAGTGGTTTTAGTGATGCCATTGCATAACAGTTTCTCCAGAAATAATTCAGAATTCTTGGACAGTTTCTGTTTGTGTCATTCCTTGGTTTATTTGGACAGATTCCATTTTCCCATGAATTATACTTGATCTTGTATAGAAATGTAACCAAATAATTGAAAAGTAATCTTCCATTCATTTATACTAGTTATTTAATCTCTTAAATGATTATATAAAGTAGATAAATTTATTCAGAGCATAAGAAATACTACATATAAAAATGCCTTTAAGAACTTGAAAAAAATGTTTTCAGTAGGAGTTTTGGTTGTCTTATTGAGCTTGGTTTGAGTGTTTTAACTAAGCTCATTGGTAATTTTGGTCCAAGACCCAGCACAACTGAGTCTAGTTGAGTTGGACAGGGTTTGAGCTACTGAGTCTGAAGGTTAAAACCAGAAATACATGTTGAATTCCATCTCAGAGGTTATATTTACCACAAAGTTGTATGTTTTTCATGGCATATAAATATGCTTGTCCCAAGTGTGGGTATTCTTTACAAGTACTACATTAAAAAGAATAATTTCTATATCAGATACCAAACATGCCTCCCTGTGAATTTTAGATCATTCATTTCCCACAAGGGAGGTGACTGTGGAGGCCAGCTTTGTTGTTTTTTAGTTTCATGGGATTTTCTTTCAGAAATTGGAATATAAAAAGTATGACCATGATGCAAACTTAAATGACTGTAAGTCCCAGGCTTGCTTTGAGGAGTTACCACTGATATACATATGCACACACCCATGCACAACAATAACTCAAGAGGCTGAATGAGAGCACCACCAGGTTCATATATGACCATGATTGGAGGCACTGCGGAGGTGGGAGAACTGGGGATATTGTTCGGACGTTTTGTCTTTTCCAACTCTCATTATGACATGTGATTCGCCCACTGTTGGTGGTGGGGTCTAGTGGGAGGAGTTTGTGTTATGGGAGCAGATCTCTCATGAATGGCTTGATGCCCTCCCCATGGAAATGAGTGATTTATTGCTCCCTTAGTTTAGCTGGTTAAGAGTCTGGGGTCTCCCTCTTCTCTTGCAATGTGAAACACATGCTTCCCCTTTGCTTTCCACCATGAGTAAAAGCTCCGAGAGGTCTCACCACTAGTTGAGCGAGTGGTGGTCCCACATTTGCATCGCCTGCAGAACTGTGAGCCAAATAAACCTCTTTTCCTAATAAGTTACCCAGTCTCAGATACTCCTTTACAGCAACACAAAATGAACTAACACAACTGGGAAGTCCCATCCTCAGGAAGAGCTGTCCCTAATCTTTTTGGCACCAGAGACTGGTTTTCATCTTGGGCAGCTTTATCCGAAAACCAGTTGGGATGGTTTTGGGATGAAACTGTTCTACTTCAGATCATCAGGCATTAGTTAGATTCTCATAAGGAGTGCACAGCCTAGATCCCTCACATGTGCAGTTTACAATAGAGTTTATGCTCCTGTGAGAATCTAATGCTGGCTGATGTAACAGGAGGCGGGTCTCAGGTGGTAATGCTCACTTGCCTGCCACTTACCTCCTGCTGTACAGCCCAGTTCCTAGCAGGCCACAGACCAGTCTCAGTCCATGGCCTGGGGGTTAGGGACCCCTGCTCAGGAAGGTAAGAGCCAAGGGCAATAGCAATGTGCCAGTGAAGAATCCTACCAGGTGCATTAGGAGATGGCTTAACACCTTTGGAATCCAGGATC
>JAZHEH010000068.1:0-40471 GCA_036589455.1 Ateles fusciceps
GATCATGGTGGATAAGCTTTTTGATGTGCTGTTGCAATCGGTCTGTCCAGTATTTTATTGAAGATTTTTTGCATCTATGTTCATCATGGATATTGGCCTGAAGTTTTCTTTTTCTTGCTGAGTCTCTGCCAGGTTTTGGTATCAGGATGATGTTGGTCTCATAAAATGATTTAGGAAGGATTCCCTCTCTTTGGATTGTTTGGAATAGTTTCAGAAGGAATGGTACCAGCTCCTCTTGTATGTCTGGTAGAATTCGGCTGTGAACCCATCTGGACCTGGGCTTTTTTTGGGTGGTAGGCTCTTAATTGCTGCCTCAACTTCAGACCTTGTTATTGGTCTATTCAGGGTTTCGACTTCTTCCTGGTTTAGGCTTGGGAGGATGCATGTGTCCAGGAATTTATCCATTTCTTCCAGGTTTACTAGTTTATGTGCATAGAGTTGTTTGTAATAATCTCTGATGATGGTTTGAATTTCTGTGGAATCTGTGGTGATATCCCCTTTATCGTTTTTTATTGCATTTATTTGATTATTTTCTCTTTTCTTTTTTATTAATCTGGCTAGTGGTCTGTCTATTTTGTTGACCTTTTCAAAAAACCAGCTCCTGGATTTGTGGATTTTTTGAAGAGTTTTTCGTGTCTCTATCGCCTTCAGTTCTGCTCTGATCTTAGTTATTTCTTGTCTTCTGCTAGGTTTTGAGTTTTTTTGATCTTGCTCCTCTAGCTCTTTCAATTTTGATGATAGGGTGTCAATTTTAGATCTCTCCTTGCTTCTCATGTGGGCATTTATTGCTATATACTTTCCTCTAGAGACTGCTTTAAATGTGTCCCAGAGATTCTGGTATGTTGTGTCTTCGTTCTCGTTGGTTTCAAAGAACATCTTTATTTCTGCCTTCATTTCATTGTTTATCCAGTCAACATTCAAGAGCCAGTTGTTCAGTTTCCATGAAGCTGTGTGGTTCTGAGTCAGTTTCTGAATTCTGAGTTCTAACTTGATTGCACTGTGGTCTGAGAGACTGTTTGTTATGATTTCCGTTCTTTTGCATTTGCTGAGGAGTGATTTACTTCCAATTATGTGGTCAATTTTAGAGTAGGTGTGAGTGTGGTGCTGAGAAGAATGTATATTCTGTGGATTTGGGGTGGAGAGTTCTGTAAATGTCTATTAGGTTTGCTTGATCGAGGTGTGAGTTCAAGTCCTGGATATCCTTGTTAATTTTCTGTCTTGTTGATCTGTCTAACATTGACAACGGGGTGTTCAAGTCTCCCACTATTATTGTGTGGGAATCTAAGTCTCTTTGTAAGTCATTGAGAACTTGCCTTATGTATCTGGGTGCTCCTGTATTGGGTGCGTATATATTTAGGATCGTTAGCTCTTCTTGTTGCATTGATCCTTTTACCATTATGTAATGTCCTTCTTTGTCTCTTTTGATCTTTGTTGGTTTAAAGTCCATTTTATCAGAGATGAGAATTGCAACTCCTGCTTTTTTTTGCTCTCCATTTGCTTGGTAAGTCTTCCTCCATCCCTTTATTTTGAGCCTTTGTGTATCTCTGCATGTGAGATGGGTTTCCTGGATACAGCACACAGACGGGTTTTGGCTTTTTATCCAGTTTGCCAGTCTATGTCTTTTAATTGGGGCATTTAGCCCATTTACATTTAGGGTTAATATTGTTATGTGTGAATTTGATCCTGCCATTTTGATGCTAGGTGGCTGTTTTGCCCGTTAGTTGATGCAGTTTCTTCATTGTGTTGATGGTCTTTACTGTTTGGTATGTTTTTGGAGTGGCTGGTACTGGTTGTTCCTTTCTATGTTTAGTGCCTCTTTCAGGAGCTCTTGTAAAGCAGGCCTGGTGGTGATGAAATCTCTGAGTACTTGCTTGTTCGCAAAGGATTTTATTTTTCCTTCACTTATGAAGCTCAGTTTGGCTGGATATGAAATTCTGGGTTGGAAGTTCTTTTCTTTAAGGATGTTGAATATTGGCCCCCACTCTCTTCTGGCTTGTAGGGTTTCTGCTGAGAGATCTGCTGTGAGTCTGATGGGCTTCCCTTTGTGGGTAACCCGACCTTTCTCTCTGGCTGCCCTTAGCATTTTCTCCTTCATTTCAACCCTGGTGAATCTGACGATTATGTGCCTTGGGGGTTGCTCTTCTTGAGGAATATCTTTGTGGTGTTCTCTGTATTTCCTGGACTTGAATATTGGCCTGCCTTCCTATGTTGGGGAAGTTCTCCTGGATAATATCCTGAAGAGTATTTTCCAGCTTGGATTCATTCTCTCCTTCACATTCAGGTACACCTATCAAACGTAGATTAGGTCTTTTCACATAGTCCCATATTTCTTGGAGACTTTGTTCATTCCTTTTTACCCTTTTTTCTCTACTCTTTCCTTCTCGTTTTATTTCATTGAGTTGATCTTCGACCTCTGATATCCTTTCTTCTGCTTGGTCAATTCGGCTGTTGAAACTTGTGTATGCTTCGCAAAGTTCTTGTGTTGTGTTTTTCAGCTCCATCAATTCACTTACATTCCTCTCTAAGTTGGTTATTCTCATTAGCATTTCGTCAAATCTTTTTTCAAGGTTGTTAGTTTGTTTGCATTGGGTTAGAACATGTTCTTTTAGCTCACAGAAGTTTCTTACTACCCACCTTCTGAAGCTTGATTCAGTCATTTCATCACACTCATTGTCCATCCAGCCTTGTTCCCTTGCTGGTGAGGAGTTGTGATCCCTTGTAGGAGGAGAGGCGTTCTGGTTTCGGGTGTTTACCTCCTTTTTGCGCTGGTTTCTTCCCATCTTTGTGGATTTATCTATGTGTGGTCTTTGTGGTTGGTGATCTTCAGATGGGGTCTCTCAGTGGACGTCCCGTTTGTTGATGATGAAGTTATTTATTTCTGTTTCTTAGTTTTCCTTCTACCAGTCTGACCCCTCTGCTGTAGGGCTGCTGAGGTCCACTCCCGGCCCTGCTTGCCTGGGGGATCACCTGCAGCAGCTGCAGAACAGTAACGGTTGCTGCCAGTCTCTTCTTCTGCTATCTTTGTCCCAGAAGAATACCCGCCAGATGTCCGTCTGAGCACTCCTTTGTGAGGTGACTCGTTGGATATACGGGGATCAGGGGAGCTGCTTGAGGAGACAGAGTTTCCTTTATAGGAGCTCAAGTGCTGAGCTGTGAGCTCCGTTGTTCATTCAGAGTTGCTGGGCAGGTACGTTTAAGTCTGCTGCAGCAGAACTCATAAACCCCTTTTTTCCCCAGGTGCTCTGTCCCGGGGGAGTTAGGGCTTTATTTATGAGTTTCCCTGGTGCTGCTGCCTTTTTCTCAGGGCTGCCTTGCCCAGCGATGAGGCAGCCTAGTCACTGTTTGCCTACAGAGGCTTTGCTGAGCTGCTGTGGGCTCCACCCAGCTGCCGTATGAACTTCCCTGCAGTCCTGTTTATACCGGTGTAGTGAGAACTGCCTCGGCAATGGCAAACTACCTCTGTAGCGGCAGACTGCCTCAGTAATGGCGGACGCCCCCCCCCCCACAGAGCTGGGCCGTCCCGGGCTCAGCTGTGCTTGCTGTGAAACTCTGGATCCAGAGCGTTTCCGATGGCTGTTTTTTT
This sequence comes from Ateles fusciceps, assembly GCA_036589455.1. Taxonomy (NCBI): domain Eukaryota; kingdom Metazoa; phylum Chordata; class Mammalia; order Primates; family Atelidae; genus Ateles; species Ateles fusciceps. The sequence goes on from JAZHEH010000068.1 coordinate 3,584, forward strand.
GTGGGGGTGGGACCAGCCGAGCCTGATCACCTGGCTCCCTGCCTCAGAGTCTCCCAGGTGTTCCAGCTGCCTGTTGAAAAGGCACCGGGATCTGTGTGATTTCCCGTGCGGCGACCCACTGCGCCGGCTGAAACCGCGGGGCGCAGAGATTCGTGGCATTTTTTTTTTGCCCGGGAAATCTCCCGGCCTGGCTGCCTGTTTCAGTCCCCTTTTTTAATCAGATGAATGGGCGGCTCTGCCTTCCCAGAGCTCCAATTGCCAGCTAAAACGGCACCCGGACCCACGTATTTTGTATGGGGAACTGCTGCGCCGGGACGCCGCCCAAAACAGCAGCGCCGGCGAAAACAGTCGCGCCGGCAAAAACTGCTGCGCCGGCCAAACCAGCCGCGCTGGCGACCCGTGGGGCTCCTCCCCCTGGGAATCTCCTGGTCTGTGGGCAATAAAAAATCTGTCTGGCAATGCGGCGTCCACTCACCCTCCGCGCTTTCACTGGGAGCTGCAATCCTCAGCTGCTCCTAGTCGGCCATCTTGGATCGAGTCGAGATGGGGTCTTTATGCTGCCCAGGATGGTCTCAAACTGCTGGGCTCAAGTGGTCCACCCACCTTGGCCTCCCAAAGTGCTGGGATTACAGGTGTGAGTCATTATGCCAAGCCAGGAGACCAACAGATGAGATGAGAACTAAATGTCTCTTCATCGTACTTGTATTTTGTGAGGAGGTGAATACACGGAGGTAGAGCGCAAAGGAGAAAAATCTCTAAGGAGTGCAATATTTTTATTAAATGTTATAAACTTGGCAAAAATATTTAAATCGTAATACTTAGTATTGGTGAAAATGTAGTAAGACAGCTACTTATGTACTGATAGTAGAGCTATATAATAGTTCAACCTTTCTAAAAGTGATTGAAAATATGCCTAAAGATACCTAAAATTGTTGATATCTCTCTAGAATGTAAGCTTCATGAAGGCAGGGCTATCTTATCTGCTTTTTTACTTTGTTTGCTTATTATGGTATCATCAGTTTATAATGATGTCCAGCACCTAGTGGGGGCTTATTAAATATTTGTTGAATGAATGAATGACTCATCAGTCTTTTAAGTACACTTACAGGTCAATCTAAAGAAAAATCAGAAAGAAAAAGTTGTACGTGTACGCATTGCAGCATAATTCATAATTGTGGAAGTTTGGAAATAATTATATAAAACAGGAATTATTAGATAATAGCTTGCTCTGTTTTTCTGTTTTGTAATAACATTTTAGGCTGAATTTTTAGTATGTGGGAAAATGCTAATCATAACATTTTTGGGGGGGGGAAAGGAAGAGTATGAAATTGTATACATAGTATGATCTCAAATTTGTTTAAACAAAATTATTTTTAAGCATAGAAAAAAGATTGGAAGAAAATAGAACAAAATGATACAATGGCTATCTCTGGGTGATAAGAATAAGGTGTGGTTATATTTATTTTTTCCAACTTTTCTTTGTGTTACAAGTATATATTACTTTCAAACTTGGGGAGAAAGTATATCAGGAAATTCCTATTGAACTTAGGGAGATGGAGACTGGACTTGTGATCCAGTTCTGCAACTTGCTGGTTGTATGTTGAGGTTCTGGAGCCTTTGTGGGGCTAATATGATATAAGTGAAAGTATTGTTTTACAAAATATTAAACATAAAACCCAAGTAGGAAATGATAGCTGTTGCTGTCCTTATTACTCTTGCAACAAGTGTCACCTTTTGAGAAAGTGTCCAAAGCATCATGAGACCCTTTTGTGACAGGTGTTAAAATTCTAACAGGTTGGGAATGACATTGTCAGTTCTGCCTGCAGTTTCATATCAGTAGTACTTGATATGTTGCAGGCAGTAGCTAAGTGTTACTGTGTGAGTGAAGGAAGGTGGAGGAAATGATGGGTCTTTCACATTCATTTGTTAAGGTAAGAGTGAACTACAACGCTGGCATACAAAAGTGAGTCATTTTCCTGGCAGTGAGCTGAGGCCAATGTCTTCTCCATGTAGCTTCTTTGTTCTCTTTTCATAGGCAGTCATGCTGAAACCTCGTAATCCTATGCTGAGAGGTCTGCATTTCAACAGGTTAATAGATAAGGGAGCTGAGGCCCACAGAAGGTTAAATAACTGACCCAGGGTCACATACTTAGTAACCCATTGAGCCACGAATCAAATGCAGGTGTGTTTGACACCTGAGTTCTGTGCTCCCCCCGCATCACTGTGCCCCTTTCTGGAGGAGTGACTAGGCACTATATTCCTTAAATATTGCTAAGTTTGGGGGTCCCTGGGATATTCCAGACTGAGGTATTTTAATTTTTTTTGTTGTTGCTAATCAGAAACAAGGAAAACTTGGCATGTCTAAATCTTAGTGGGAATTGGGTAAAATGCTCCTTTGTTGCTGGCTTAAGTAGTAACCCTTAGATAAAGGGTTCATCTCAAATCTGGTGACCGACCTAGTCACATCCAGCAATTGTCTCTGAAAACTTTGCCTTCCCACTAGTTACAATGAGATTCCCAAACACTGTCTCTATGTTTACCTAATTAAGCTCACACATCTCTCCCCCTCAGATGTAGTAATGAAGTCACAGCATGGCTAGAGGAATACGAGTTTTTGTGAAGTGTTCCTTGACCTTTGCTTCCTTGAAGATAGATTCCATTTATATTATTCTTAGTGGTATTTTTGTCAACAAAGCTCAATAGTCATTTGGGTTTAAATAGAGTATTTCCCCCCTTCAATCCCCAAGAAACTGGCTTGAGCAAGTGGTGAGAGCTGAGTTACTGGGAGCTTTGTGAACCAATTGATTGGTGCTTTAGGGAAAAAAAAAAAAAAGCAGCAACCTGGATGTTATAACCCAGGGACATTCTTGTTCAAGTGATGGCCCTGCATGGTGGCTCCTGCCTGTAATCCCAGCACTTTGGGAGGCTGAGGCGGGCGGATCACCTGAGATCAGGAGTTTGAGACGAGCCTGCCCAACATGGTGAAACCCTGTCTCTACTAAAAATACAAAAATTAGCTGGGCGTGGTGGCAGACACCTGTAATTCCAGCTCCTTGGGAGGCTGAGGCCGGAGAATTGCTTAAACCTGGGAGGCGGAGGATGCAGTGAGTGGAGATCGCCCCATTGTACTCTAACCTGGGAGACAACAGGGAAACTCCGTCTCAAAAAAAAAGAATTCCCAACACACCTGCCCATCATTGTCGCAGTGCTCATGTCTGTAATGACGAAACAGGCTGGACTAGCTGGAGCAATTAAAACAGAGAATGTGGTCCCACTTCCCAGGTGGTGCTTTTTATCTCATGAACCAGACAGGCTTAGACTTCATATGAGATTTTCTTCATAGAGAGTGTATTAGTTTGCTCAGGCTCACATAACAAAACACTACAGACTGGGTGGCTTAAACAACAGAAATTTATTTTCTCCCAGTTCTGGACTCTAGATGTCTGATATGGTTTGGCTATGTCTTCACCCAAATCTCATCTTGAATTCCTATGTGTTGTGGGAGGGCCCCGTAGGAGGTAATTGAATCATGGGGACAGGTTTTTCCCGTGCTGTTCTTGTGATAGCGAATAAGTCTCACGAGATCTGATGGTTTTAAAAAAAGGGGAGTTTGCCCACACAAGTTCTTTTTGCCTGCTACCATCCACATAAGACGTGACTTGCTCCTCCTTGCCTTCTACCATAGTTGTGAGGCCTCTCAAGCCATGTGGAACTATAAGTCCATTAAAATCTCTTTCTTTTGTAAATTGCCCAGTCTTGGGTATATCTTTATCGGCAGTGTGAGAACAGACTAACACAATGTGCAAGATCAAGGTAGTGACAGGTTTGGTTTCTCCTGAGGCCTCTCCTTGGCTTGCAGATGGCCACCTTCTTGTGGTGACCTCACATGGTCTTTGTCCCTCTGTGTTGTCTGTATTCTAATCTCCTCTTGCTATAAGGACACCCATCATATTGGATTAGTGTCCACCCTAACAACCCCATTTTAATGTAACTGCCTCTTTAAAGGGCTTAATATCTAAATACAGTCACATTGTGAGATACTAGGGGCAAGCAATTCATCTTATGAATTTTGGGAGGACCCAATTCAGCCCATAACAGGGGCCTGTAAGAATACAATAAAGAAGTATGGCCATATTCCAAACCCTAAGGGCTGATGTCAGCAACTCCTCCAATGCTATGGCAGCTAATCTGACCCCTACAAAAGGAAAAATATCTTGTATAGACCCTTAGGATGCCAGCATAAATGCCAAAGCAGTGCTGAGGAACAGAAATGGGACCAGCTCTAGCTCCCAGGGTTGAAACATCCAAGGTTTGCATGTCTTCTGCCTTCCCCTCATTGCCCAACACACAAGGAGGAATTGTGTCTTGCTTTCTCTCCTCTGAAATGTATCTTTATCCTTTCACCTCTACTCCATTTCCATTGGTAGAGCATCTTCTTCTTCACATGGACAATGGTAGCAGCCTTATCACTGCCTTACAGTGCTAGTGGGCTCATCAAAGGGAAAACTTGGACCAGTCCTTGCCTGCTTGATGGCCTTCCCCATTGCCTTCAAGTATAATTAGCTGTTCCTTAGCATGGCACAGGAGGCCATGCTTTAAAACCTTCAGTAGCTCCCCACTGCCTCCAGAGTAATGTAATTAACAAAGCTTTCAGGACCCATGTCATTCTAGTCTGACCTACCTCTCCAGCTTCCTTGCCTGATACATAGCTGTCCTATCAGCCTCACCTCCCAGATGGCACAGCACCCAAGTCTCCTCTGCCTTGAGGTGCTCTGTGGATTGTGCCTCCATGCCTGTCCTACTTTCCTTCTCCATCCTCTGGCTTTGAAAAATGGTCCAAAGTTAAAGCCTAATTGAAAAGGCACTTTTCTGTGAAGTCTTCCCCACTGCTCCTCCCAGCCCTCAGGGAGAATCCTCCCTTCTCTGCAGTCCCATAGCACATGACACATTTCTGTGTCTGTGCTTATCATCTTGAATTGTATCATTTTCTTAACCATGCTCCCTCACTGGGATGTCAGCTCCTTAACAAAGGCACTCTCTCTTTCTCATGTCTATATCTTCAGTGCCACAATTAGCCCCACATAGTAGATGCTGAGTAGATAGGTGTAACATAAGTAGATAGATGAAGTCATGGAAGTCTCTGCATTGCCACACTGCGTGGGATTGTTGGGTTGTCTAATAATGTCCTTTGCAAACTTGAGTGACCAATTGCCCTTTGATACTGTCTATGGCCAACCCAGCTGTAGCAACACTTTAGTCCTCTAAAGTGTTGAGTCTCTTCCCTGGTTTGGGACAGTCAGCAGAAGAGATATAAAGTGCAGTGTAAGTTATATTAAAATTAGATGTGAGAAAACAGAGCTGGGATATACAGGCTAAAAACACCACTCACCTCAAAAGACCCCATGCCCCATCACTGTGATGTGGGGCAGGGCACACTTAAGAACCACCAGGACGTGCAGGTGCTTGGTTGTTGGAGCTCCAGTGCAAGGAGAACATGTTGTGGATATTTACAAGTGAGGTCCCTTACTTGTGTTATTCTTCATGCAGAATAAGATGCAGAAACCTCTTCCAATAGTGGTCAAAAGCAGAATCCATTCAAATACTTTCCCATCACAGAAAACATCCCAGTTGGAAGAGACCTAAGCGGGGAGAAAAAAAATCTAGCCCAATAATTTTTTCAAATAGTTCTCTTGGCCACAGAATCTTTTATTAAAACAAAATCTCAAATAGAAAGACCAATTGCTAAGACAGATGAATATCATAAAATCTGGGTTAAACCACAGCAGAGGAAGTACAACAGGCCTCTGTTTTACTGACATGCCTTTCCCACTCCCCAGTTGATAACTCTGCAATCTCTGAGTATTCCCTAGAGTCTTAACGTTCAGATTTGGGGCATCTCCTAATCAATTTGTCCAGTGTTGGAGACTGACATTCATTAATTCATTCATTCATTCATTTATTCATATATTATCTCTCTCTCCCTCCCTCAACCCCACCCCCATTCATTCAGCTCCTACTACAAGCCAGGCACTAACGTAAAAATAAATAAAACATAGTACCTGCCCTAAGGAAACCCAAGAGTTTAAATGGGGAGACAGAACTTGTAAACAAACACTTGCAGTAAATCTGACAAATATTCTTAGAGCTCTAGGGCTGTGCAGGTGGCAGCAAGTTTACCAAGAAAGGAAAGGGCAATTGATTCTCCAGTCTGCACCCAAAATAAGGTTGCCTGGATTCCCAGGCCAATGAGATTTCTTCCCTAGCCCGCTGCTGCTAAAGGAATAAAAGAGGAAGCTTTTCTATTAAGGGCCTCCCAGCTCAGCCGTTATCCCCAGCGGTGCAGAGTGCATGGAGCAGGCCCTGGGAGGTGAGGGAGGGCAGGGGTAGGAAATCTCTCTCCAGCATTGGGGACACACAGCTGCCACCTGACAATGAGGAGGGCCAGCGCCTCAGCCCAACTCTTTTGTCTCAGGCTCTGGGGAGTTAGGAAAGGCATTGTGCCCAGAGATCTTTGAATAATGTTGTCACTCATGAGTAAACCTTAGGGAAACTCGGGTTTTCTTTCATTAGAAATGAATTGAGCCCATTAATAGGGGAAAGGGCCCTCCCCTGCCCTTCATACTTTAGTGGATGGACAGGCTGTGGAGCGGGTTAGGCTTCTGCACTCAACAGCCGCATTCCAAGGCTCCACTTGAGGCTGCTGTTTCCTCCACAGCCTAAGTCCTGGAACAATGGCTCACCCTGCAGCTTGCTGTGTTGTCCTTTCTGCTCTAGTGAGCCAAATGTATTGGGGTTGAAATATGGCATTTTCTTTTTTTTTTTTCTTTTTTTCTTTTTATTGCATTTTAGGTTTTGGGGTACATGTAAAGAACATGAAAAATTGTTGCATAGGTACACACATGGCAGTGTGATTTGCTGCCTTCCTCCCCATCACCTATATCTGGCATTTCTCCCCATGCTATCTTTCCCTAATTCCCCACCCCCCCACTGTCCCTCCCCTATTTTCCCCCGACTGACCCAGTGTGTGATGCTCCTCTCCCTGTGTCCATGTGTTCTCATTGTTCAACATCTGCCTATGAGTGAGAATATGCAGTGTTTGATTTTCTGTTCTTGTGTCAGTTTGCTGAGAATGATGGTTTCCAGGTTAATCCGTGTCCCTACAAAGGACACAAACTCATCATTTTTTATGGCTGCATAATATTCCATGGTGTATATGTGCCACATTTTTCCCTGTCCAGTCTATCATCAATGGGCATTTGGGTTGGTTCCAGGTCTTTGCTATTGTGAACAGTGCTGCAATGAACATTTGTGTGCATGTGTCCTTATAGCACAACGATTTATAATCCTTTGGATATATACCCACTAATGGGATTGCTGGGTCAAATGGAATTTCTATTTCTAGGTCCTTGAGGAATCGCCACACTGTCTTCCACAATATGCCGATTTACCCTCTAATTTGCACTCCCACCAACAGTGTAAAAGTGTTCCTATTTCTCCACATCCTCTCCAGCATCTGTTGTCTCCAGATTTTTTAATGATCGCCATTCTAACTGGCATGAGATGGTATCTCAATGTAGTTTGATTTGCATTTCTCTAATGATCAGTGATGATGAGCATTTTTTAATATGTTTGTTGGCCTCATGTATGTCTTCTTTTGTAAAGTGTCTGTTCATATCCTTCGCCCACTTTTCAATGGGCTTGTTTGTTTTTTCTTGTAAATCTGTTTTAGTTCTTTGTAGATTCTGGATATCAGCCCTTTGTCAGATGGGTAGACAGCAAAAATTTTTTCCCATTCTGTTGGTTGCCGATTCACTCTAATGACTGTTTCTTTTGCTGTGCAGAAGCTCTGGAGTTTGATTAGGTCCCATTTGTCTATTTTGGCTTTTGTTGCCAATGCTTTTGGTGTTTTGGTCATGAATTCCTTGCCTACACCTATGTCCTGAATGGTTTTGCCTAGATTTTCTTCTAGAGTTTTTATGGTGTTAGGTCTTATGTTTAAGTCTTGAATCCATCTGGAGTTAATTTTAGTGTAAGGTGTCAGGAAGGGGTCCAGCTTCTGCTTTCTGCATGTGCTAGCCAGTTTTCCCAACACCATTTATTAAACAGGGAATCCTTTCCCCATTGCTTGTTTTTGTCAGGTTTGGCAAAGATCGGATGGTTGTAGATGTGTTGTGTTGCGTACAGAGGCCTCTGTTCTGTTCCATTGGTCTATATCTCTGTTTTGGTACCAGTACCATGCTGTTTTGATTACCGTAGCCTTGTAGTATAGTTTGAAGTCCGGGAGTGTGATGCCTCCCGCTTTGTTCTTTTTGCTTAGAATTGACTTGGCTATGTGGGCTCTCTTTTGGTTCCATATGAAGTTTAAGGTGTTTTTTCCAGTTCTGTGAAGAAGGTCATTGGTAGCTTGATGGGGATAGTGTTGAATCTGTAAATTACTTTGGGCAGTATGGCCATTTTCACGATATTGATTCTTCCTAACCATGAACATGGAATGTTTCTCCATCTGTTTGTGTCCTCTCTTATTTCATTGAGCAGTGGTTTGTAGTTCTCTTTGAAGAGGTCCTTTATGTTCCTTGTTAGTTGTATTCCTAGGTATTTTATTCTCTTTGTAGCAATTGTGAATGGCAATTCATTCTTGATTTGGCCCTGAAGTGGAGGCAGCAATTAAGAGCCTACCACTCAAAAAAAGTCCAGGTCCAGATGAGTTCACAGCCAAATTCTACCAGACATACAAAGAGGAGCTGGTAACATTCCTTCTGAAACTATTCCAAACAATGCAAAAGAGGGAATCCTTCCCAAATCATTTTATGAGACCAACATCATCCTGATACCAAAACCCGGCAGAGACTCAGCAAGAAAAGAAAACTTCAGGCCAATATCCATGATGAACATAGATGCAAAAATCTTCAATAAAATACTGGCAAACCGATTGCAACAGCACATCAAAAAGCTTATCCACCATGATCAAGTAGGATTCATCCCGGGGATGCAAGGCTGGTTCAACATACGCAAGTCTATAAACATAATTTACCACAAAAACAGAACCAAAGACAAAAACTACATGATTATCTCAATTGATGCAGAGAAGGCCTTTGACAAAATTCAGCAGCCCTTTATGCTAAAAACTCTCAATAAACGAGGTATTTATGGAACGTATCTCAAAACAATAAAAACTATTTACAACAAACCAACAGCCAATATCATACTGACTGGGCAAAAACTGGAAGCATTCCCTTTGAAATCTGGCACTAGACAGGATGCCCTCTCTCACCACTCCTATTCAATATAGTATTGGAAGTTCTAGCCAGAGCAATCAGGGCAAGAAAAAGAAATAAAGGGTATTCAAATAGGAGAGGAGGAAGTCAAACTGTCTCTATTTGCAGACGACATGACTGTATATCTAGAAGACCCCATCGTCTCAGCCCAACATCTCCTGAAACTGATAAGCAACTTCAGCAAAGTCTCAGGATACAAAATCAATGTGCAAAAATCACAAGCATTCCCGTACACCAATAACAGAAATATGGCATTTTCTATTGGGTCTCCTTTGACTTAGGAGCCTTGGTAGGACGTTTAGTCACCTGGCATTTTTTTCCTAGCGCACCATCTGTATTTGTGTGAGCCTGATTTGTGTTACACACATTTTACAGTGTGAAAGCCCCTGAAAATTAGTTAAGTAATTAATGTGTGTTAGCAAACAGCACTTGTTATATTACTTCGACCAAGAGAACTTACGAAAGGAAGGGAACTAATGTGTATTAAAGGTGTATTCTGAGGCCGGGCGCGGTGGCTCACGCCTGTAATCCCAGCACTTTGGGAGGCCGAGGTGGGTGGATCACGAGGTCAAGAGATCAAGACCATCCTGGCCAACATGGTGAAACCCCGTCTCTGCTAAAAAATACAAAAAATAGCCAGGCATGGTGGCATGTGCCTGTGGTCCCAGCTACTTGGGAGGCTGAGGCGGAGAATCGCTTGAACCCGGGAGCCGGAGGTTGTAGTGAGCTGAGATTGCGTCACTGCACTCCAGCCTGGCGACAGAGCAAGACTCTGTCTCAAAAAAATAAATAAATAAATAAAATAAAAAATAAAGGTGTAGTCTGAAGCAGATATTGGTGCCTGGCTTTCTACACTATGATACTGGCAATTAATTGTGAAACTTGTCTCTCTCTCCCTCTGGTCTGTAAGCTCCAGGAGGGCAAGACTGTGCCTATCTTGTGCCTCACAGCTTAGCTCCTAGCAGAATGCCTGGTACATAGTAAGGCATACCATTAATAAGATACATACATATACAAATAACTTTATCTTTTGGTGACCTTGTGGAATTTGTATTATTTGCCCATTTTACAGATGAGAAAATTGAGATTCTAAGTAGTTGAGTAACTTGCTTAAGGCCATACATCCATACATTAACTGAGATGGTATTAATTCAGGACTTTCAAACAGAACCCTTGTTTATACTTGAGCCAGGAGGCACTCATTTTTGGCAGTAAAACAGAAAAAAGAAGGAATTCCTTTTTTTTCTGTTGTTCTAAGAGCAACACAATTTGTGTTCTCTCTTCTTCTAAATGAGAGAGACAGGGTGACTCTCCCTTAACTATAGTAATTTTTGTCCTACCAGGTTTCTCTGTAGCTAGGTAGGAAGGATGTTTGCTAACATAAATCGTGAATGGTGGCTTTTTCTGCTGTCTTTCTTTTTAAGTATGATTCTGATTATAAGAATAAGAACGTTTGGGGAAAGGAGGAAGGTGTGGGCTACAGTAGTCATGAAGGACTTTATTCCAGGGGTAAGACTTGAGTTAGGTCTAGGGATGAGTGGGATTTACCCAGAGGGTTGGACATTGCAGCGACCGTGGGAGCACAGGCATGGTGGGGGCATGAGGTAAGAGAAGAGACCCACTCATCTGGAAAAGTGACAATCACATCTCGGCCCTGCTTAAAAGCCCAGAGGAGCTCCCTAAGCCTAGGCTCCACAGCTGGACAGCAAAGCTTTCCACCTGGGCCTGCCTACATCATACCTGCCCAGGCCTGATGAAAATGGTTTCAGGGAAAGACCACCTCCTTTACCACTGGTCCTCTGGGAGTCTGCAGAGCAGCCACACTGAAGCAAACTGCACTGGCCTCAAGTCGCATGCCTCCTGGGCCTCTGCATCTTTGTGCCTGCTGATCCTTCTACCTGGATGATTTTCTCCTCCCTTGCCCATCAGCAGAACTTCTACTTGATCTCAGCTCAGCCAAGACCTCCTTTGCAAAACCTTCCTATCTACCTCCTTTGTAATCCTAAGCAGTTAGCCCCGTTATTCACCCTCCTGACTTATTCTTTATTTGCATCTGTTTCTCTGTCAGACTTTCAGATCTGCACATCCTTGCCACTTCCATTCTCCACCCCATTTTACTTGGCTCTCAGGAACACCTTTCCCTTATATCTTCAGTTCTTTTCCTAAGTTCTAGCCACTCCGTCTATCAACTAAAACCTACCCTTACCCCCGAGTGACTGCTTCATCCAAACCCCTCTCATACGGAGACCGTTTATTCTTTCACTCTTAGCTCCCAGAGTCAGGACACAGCTAGTTATCCTTTCTTTCCCTAAGACCATTTTCAGAGCTGTATTTCCCCATACTCTTGTTTAAACAAACAGCTACCACCACAACAAAATCTGTTTCTCTGCTCCTATTTGAAGAGTTCTGCCATTTAGAGATAATTGACCTTTTGTCCTTTTCATCACTGTCATTTACCACCTTTCAATTACTGAGGACTTTGGCACCAGCTTACAGACCTTCTCCACCCAATCTTGCCATCAACCTGGGTGACTTCAACATCAATATGTTGGCTCCTCCAATACCCTACCTAGCCTTGACTAACTGTAATACCTTTCCTCATCTTCTCCCAGAGTCACACCCTAGACCTTGGCATCTTGTGAAATTCCACCATGTCAGAAATCAGTGACTCTAACAACACACTGTCGACCAGAGATGTTGTTTGGTGAGCTGTGCCCTTGGACCCCACCGCAGTCTCTAATCCTACTCAGCCCTCTACTTTACATTTTCCCATTCACTTATTCCAGCCATTGCTCCTATCCACTAACCTAATTCAACCCAGCTTGGGTTCCATAGTCCATCATTCCCACTTTTCCTGACAGCACTATTAACTGTTTGCCCCTATACCTGGAAGTGAGGAGTCTATCCCATAAGCATTTAAACATGTTCAAATCTTTCTGCCTTAAGTCACTCCCTTTAATAGCCAAACTTTTTGAAAAAGTTATGTGCATTTGCTGTTTCCATTCTGACACATCTTTCTTCAAACCTCTCCAGTATAACTCCATCACCTCTTCATTGGATTATGAAGAACCTCCACTTTGCCAAATCCAGTGGATCATTTTTCAGTCGTCCTAATAATTTGAACTTTCAGAGCAACCCAGGAGGAACTGAAACACATCCTGCTTTGTCACCTGGTGACCATCCATCTGGTGGTTCTCCTTCTTCCTCTCTGCTGTTCCAACTCAGTCTCCTCCTTTGCCCAGCCGTCAAAAACTGGAACTTTTCAAAGCTCAGGCCAGGCTCTGTTTTTGCTCTAAGCTCTTTCCATAGAGTAATAATATCCCTATTATGGCTTCAATGCCATCTTTTTGCTAACCATTTTCAACTTAATTCTTTACGCTCTAAGACCCAGACTTATGATATTCAACTGTGCACTGACACCTCCAGATAAATGTCTCAAAGGCAAACTCAGTGTATATAAAGTAAAACTTGAGATGAGCTCCTCTCCTTCCACTCCCATCCAAAACCAGTCCTGGTCCTTGTCATTAGTGTCCCATTTCAGTGAACACCACAGCTATTCATCCAGTTGTGATGGCAGTGATCCTTGACCCCTCTCTCTCACTCAGTCCACGAGTCTCATTTATCACCAGGTCCTGTGCATTTTTTCTCCCCCATGTATCTCTTATCATCCTGCTTCTCTCTATTTGCACTCCACCATCCTGGCCCAAGCTACCATTGCTTCTTAACTGAACTGTTGCAGGAAACTCCTAATTTATCAGCACATTCTTAGACCCTTCCAAAAATTCTCCTCACTGCAGCCCAAATGATCTTTTGTAAAGAACACAGACTTAATTATGCCTCTTCTGTTTAAAACTTTCAGTAGTTTCTCATTGTCCTGAGGCTGAAAACCTAAGTCCTCGCAAGGCCACCTACACACTGCACAGTCTTAGCCCTTTCTGCCCTCCTTCCCTTTTTCCAAGCCTTGAACATGGTGTTTCTTTGCCTAGAAAGCTATTCAACCTCACCCCCTCTTTGAGCACCACCACTTGGCCTAATTAACTCTTTTTGTTGTTATATTTAGAGATATTTTATTAGTCTTTATCACAGCTTTTTTTTCACTGTGGTAAAACATTTACCATGAGTTCTACCCTCTTAACAGACTTTTAAGTGTATAATACAGTATTTTATCTGTAGACACAATGTTATAAGCAGATCTCTAGAACTTCATTTTTCATAACTGAAATCTTATATCCATTGATTAGAAGCTTTCCATTTTCTCCTACCTCTAATCCCTGGAAACCATCATTTTATTCTTTGCTTCTGTGAGTTGGATTATTTTAGATATCTCATATCAGTGGACTCATGCAGTATCTGTTCTTCTGTGACTGGCTCATTACATTGAGCATAATGTCCTCAAGATTCATCCATATTGTTGTATATTGCAGGAGTCCCACATTTTTAAGGCTGAATAATATTCCGTTTTATGTATATACCCTATTTTTTTCTCCATTTATCTGACAAGGGACATTTAGATCCTTTCCACCTCTTGGCTATCGTGAATAGTGCTAATGTGTCTTTGAGATCTTGATTTTAATTCTTCTGGGCAAATACTCAGAAGTGGCATTGCTGGATCATATGGTTCTATTTTTAATTTTTCAAGGAGCCTCCATACCATTTCCATAGGTGTTATACCATTTTACTTCCCATCAACGGTGTACAAGAGTTCCATTTTTTCTACATCCTCACCAACACTTGTTATCTTTTGCTTTTTTGATAATATCCATCCTAACAGACGTGAGGTAATATCACATTTTGGTTTTAATTTGCATTTCTCTAATGATTAATGATGTTTAGCATCTTTTCATATACCTGTTGGATATTTGTGTCTTCTCTGGGGACATGTCTATTCAGGTCCTTAGCCCATTTTATAATCAGGTTATTGGTGGGGGGGCTTGCCATTGAGTTGTAGGAGTTCCTCACGTATTTGGGAAATTAACCCCTTATCAAATATATGGTTTCCAAATACTTTTTCCCGTTCTGTATGTTGCCAATTCACTCTGTGAATTGTTTTCTTTGCTGTGCAGAGGCATTTTAGTTTGATACAGTCCCACTTGTTTATTTTCACTGTTGTTGCTGTGCTTTTGATATTGTATCTATAAAATCATTGCCAAGACCAATGTCATAAAGTTTTTCCCCTATATTTTCTTCTAGGAATTTTATAGTTTCAGGTCTTACATTTTAAGTCTGTAATCCATTTTTGAATATAAGATAAGGATTCATTTCATTATTTCACATGTGGATATCCAGTTTTTCTCAATATCATTGTTGAGCACAATTAACTTTGGATGTTGCTTCCTAGAGAAGTCTCTTATAATCACAAACCAGTCCCAACTCAAAGAAAACAACATCAGGACTCCTGGAGTCCTTATGTCCTTTAACAGCATCCTCTGCACCTGCTTTGTAGTATTTCTTCTAATGACTTAATTAATTGGGTGATTATTTATTTAATAACAGTCTTTCCTATTAGAAAATGAACCTTTGTTTTTCCCAGCTAGCAAGCACTGCCAGGCATACTTTATTATACAAAGCAGGTGCCCCACAAATTTTTGAGGAATGAGCATCATCACTTTGTTTGATAACCATTTTTGTATGAATGAGAAATCACTACATCTTGTATTAGGTCCAAAAGTAACTGCAGTTTTTGTATTACTTTTAATGGCAAAACACACAATTACTTTTGCATCAACCTAATAACTTCTGTGTCAATTCCCCCTAATGGAATGTGAGATTTAGGCTTCATCATCTCTCTTTCTACCTGTACCCTAACACTATGTATATCACACAGTCTGTGCTTATTAAATGAAAGAGTGAATGAGTGAATGAATAGGCTGAGTAAACATGGTGGGTCTGATGGTGGAGCAGCTCAAAAGAGACAGCATAACCCTCTCTAAGATCCTTATCTGAAAGCCTTGGGTTACCTGGTTTGCATTAACTTTGGGCCATAAAAAATGCTTTAGAAATTTGTTCCCTGTAAAAAGCCAGCCTCTGATCTTGGTTTCTCACCAACTTTTAACTGCCACTAATGCCCAGATACTTAACTTCAAGCTTCTGTTCTGTCTTCTTTTTTTTTTTTTTTTCTCACTGTGGAAAATACAGGGAAGCCTTTTCTCAGACTCACTGGAAACAACTGGGCCTCTGTGTTGTCTGTAGGTGCAGGAATTGATTTTCTCTCTGTTATAAACTTACTCAGTGGCAGGACTCCCACAGGGTTTTCAACTAGGGACAGAGAGATCTCACTACAACAGTGTCAGATCTGTGCCATCATTGTGCTTTAGCAGTATGCAATTTTTATATTTTAAGACAATAACATTAATAGATAATTATATTAAGTAGCAGTATTTTTCCTTCTTGTCATTGCTACTCATTTAAAAAGACCTATCTTTACTAATAAGTCAACACTTACGCACTCCTCTTAAAAAATGCTCCAAATTGAATTTCTATGGACCTATTTCCCAAGGACAAAGTTGTCACCTTTACTCCTGAATATGTGTGTTAAGGGTTAGAGTTTGTACAGAATTTTTATCTTTTTTTTCTGCTTTAGTTTCTCGGAATCATGAGGGGTAGCATAAAAAGCCCTGGCCCTGCTGAAATCAACATTTACAGGTAGCGGCCAAGGACTTTAATTTTAATCCAGCAACTAAGGTTCTCCTGATGTACACTGAATTTTTAATTTTAACCTTAAGTTTGAATCAATGCCTTCTTCATTCTCTAATCCACTATACTGATTAGCAGATGGGCACAGAAGGCCATTCCCAACAGAGGAATTACCACCTGTACACACAGAGGTATGAAAATGCCTGCTTCTTCTGGGAATGGTATAGTTTGTTATAGTAAAGGCCACCCATGGAAGGGTGGTTGATGGTGAAGCTAAAAATGATGCACAGATTATGAAGAGCCTTGCAGGCTTTGCTAAAGATGTTTTAAGTTAGCAAAGAAATTATCAGATTTGGCTTTTGGAAAATAGCATATGGCAGAAATTCTAAAAGGTGTGTTCCAGGGGTAGAACAGTGGGAGTGAAGACTAGAATTCAGGAGTTTTAGGATTTTAGTTTAATAGCAGACAAGGTATGATTTCAATATTGGAAAGAGACAGGGATTATGAGGACGATAGATAATAAAGAAGGAAATTGAACTATTCAGGAGATAGAAAATCAACTGAACTTATTAATGACTTGACTGCATACATAGGTTGAGTGGTGAGGAATCAGGGTGACTCTTCAGTTTTTACTGGGTTGCTGGGTAGCTGGTGGTACCATTGTTGAGTAAGGAATGCAGGAGAGTGGTTTGGTGTGGAAGATGAGTTCGGTTTGGGGCATTGGTGTTTGACATGCCACTGAGACATGTATGCGAGCATGGTCAGCAAGCAGAAAAATGTTTACATATGGAATTAAAATGATTCTGGGGACCTGATCCAGCATTGCTCTTGATTGCCATCAACTTTTTACCCAAACTGCTTCACTTAAAATGCAATAGTTGACACTAATTTAGTGAATCTTTGCTAAGCATCAGGTACTGTGTTGCACACTTTACACATATTATGAGTTGTCATTTTTTTTCTAGGGGAAAAACCTGAAACTTTAAAAGTTAAAATATACCTAGACCATGTACCTACAAAGGATCAGAGTTGAGATTCAAACTTTGGCAGTCTGATGCATCACTCATAATCATTATCCTATGCTACAATATACCTCAAAATGTTTAAATCACAACCTATCATTAAAAATACACTTTATACCATAAGCTAGTACACATACATACATATTACACATGCATGCATGTGTGTATACACACATACACACACACAAGCAAAAGTTTAGCAAAACAGTACTTCTATTAAATGTGGTGCAACTTGATATTTTCCACTTAAGTCTGTATTATGTTTTTAAATGTTGGTTTCTCCTTACTATTTCACAGTCAGAGTTGGATTGAGTTTGACAAACACTGCCATATTTTATTCCCCTGGGGAAAATATTTCACTTCAATTCCTAGACCTTGTCATTCCCCGCCTTTGGGAAGAGAACACTTAAATGTTGTGTGCTTCTCCCTTTTCCTCTAGAGAAGGCATCAAAGGTTAAAAGCTAGGATATTGTGGGATAGAGCCAACCAGGAAACACCTACTTTGGTAGACTTGTCTCTAATGTGGCTGACAATGGTGACTGCAAAAATGTTCAAAATCGCAACAAAGAATACAATGCTGAAAATTTGTGCAAAATACTGATTATTTTGCACAAATGGACTGCAGTAGCCAGTATGGACTACAGTAGCCAGTGGAACACAGAACTGGGTTTGCATTCCAGCTGTACTATGTGACAGAAGGAGAAAACTGAAATAGTGCCTCAGTTCATTCTATACCTGCCATGAGAGTATTTGATAGTAAGACTAAAGAAGTACTGTTAATCTTTGTGAATTTAAGTTATAAATACAGACAAACCCACAAACTTAGTATTCATCTATAAAAGCAAATTAAAATTTCCACACTATTCAATGATGACCCAATCAATCATTCAATCACGTATTTAGTCAATCATCATTAATTTAGAACAAGCTATTAGTACATATGTAATTTAAAGGAGACTTTAAATATTGACTTTCCTTATCACAGGATATAGGTTTTAGAAAAGCCTGGTAGTCAAATGGTAATAAATGTAGTCTCAGGCATGCAGTTATTTATTGGAGGCATTTGGAGGAGAGGTCACTCTGCAGGTCTCTGTGAGTGTCAACATTGCTTCCTCCAGAGTCTTCAGTGTCAATGCTGAGAACAGCAGAGCCACACTTGCAGGAATTCCAGTGACCTTTCCAGAAATTGAGAATGGAAAAGAGCAATTTGACAAGGTGCACGCAGCCCCTAAACATATAGATTCTACAGCTAATCATGTTTATGAAATGAGAAAATATTTTTAAAGATTCTCAAGTTCCTAAGTGTAAGAATTAGATTCCCTCTAAGAAAGGAACAAGGAATACAACTCAATGTTGATTATGTCAGCTAAGCACTGGTAGAAGGAAAACTCAAAAGGTTTGAAGTTCCAAGGTTCCATATTTTCCTTTCCCTTTCTTTTAATGTAAGTCTAATAAAAAATAGAAATGCCATTCAAAAAGCATTCCCAATAGTTGAACTTTTAACTTTCAATCCAGTCTCTTTTTGAGTTTCTCTATTAATTTTAGAGCTGCATTAGGTTACTATCACCAGTTAAAATTGATCATCCACCTATCCTTAAGTTCCAAATAAATGGTATCCAAACTGTAAGTATTAAGTTAAATGAATAGAATGGATAGAGAATAGAGATTAAAGAAGGAAGAATAAACAGGACAAGAAATTCTAAGGACATTCCTAGGCTGCTGTGCCTCTCAGGAACACCAAGTTCATGAATTGGTTGTTCTCCACAGTACTCAGCATCTGGTAATGGCCTGGTCTGGTCACAGCTGTGTTTAGTGAGTGCCTCAGATGTGACAGCCAGGAGCTAGACATATGACACTTGAGAGAGGTTGCCCATTACAATCTCTAGTCCATCCTTGAGGATACCGAGAATAGAGAGAGCACTTAAGAAAGTTCCCCATGATCACTGGCCGGTCAGAGCAGAGACACTATTTGAAGCCAGGAACACCAACTTCAAGGCCTCATCTCCCTTCTCTGTGGCCCACCGCCTCTCATGGGCAAGTTTGGACCTGCACACCTGAACTCTACCAAATGTACCACTTGTGCTATTCTGCTGAGCATTGAGCCTTCTGGGCAATAACCCACACTACAGAATCTCAAATGAATTCTGAAATATGAAAAGATTTAAAGAATACTGGTTCAAATGAAAAGATCGTTAGACTGAAACTCAGTGAAGGCAGGCACTATATATATTCAGTCTCTTATTGTATATCTAATGCCCAGTACATAGCTGGTACTCAAAACAAACTTGTTAAATGAATGATTATATAAATGCATTAATGAACCAGTAAGGTGAAATAGAACTCAAAATTCAAGTCTCATTTCTGGAACTTGCTAGGGCTATGATTTTAGGCAAATCATTGAACTCTCTTAGCCTCAGCTTTTCTATTTGCAAAATGAGAATGATACTTTCACAGCCTATCACATAGGGCAGTGGTTCTAATGAGTAGCAAAGTTTCAAAACTACTACCATAAAAAATAAAACAGTTTTGTAGACCCTAACAAAGCAGTAAAGCATAAAAAGTTGTTACAAACTCAGTGTAAAATGGCCTCTGGATTTTGGAAATCCTACTTCTTGGTGTCAAGACAGAGAGGGTGACTGATTGCTGTGATCTCCTGTGTACCACAATGGTCCACTTTCTTCAGGGCAAAATGATTTCCTTCCTGGTTCACCTGATTAGGTGGCAGAGTTGACACTGAAGACCAGGAGAATGAGGATTTGGTTCATATTAGGGCTGGAACAGGTTAACAGCCATCTGCTGGACCATTGCCCTGTCAGATGAGCTTGTCCTTGATTGTCTCATGTCCAGTCCTGGCACCCCGCCCACTAATTCGCACGCACCAGGAATGCATGTACAATGCCTATTCTGAGACCCTCCCAAAGTGCGTGTTTGTTTTCTTCCTTCCGGTCATAGTTCACCTTTTGACTCAGTCCTCCCAAGCTGAACCCATCAAAGTGCTGTTGTGTTGCTGGAGGAAAGAGGCTACTTCCCTTGGTCTTAGCTGCTCCCCTGCCTGTAACCTTCCTCTGCTATTACCCTGTTGAGGTCCAGCTGACTCAGAGGGCCATTGGGGTGCTAAGAACAATATTATTTAAATTCTAAATAATAGTCTCTTGGGAAGAGAGGGTCATGAAACATTCAGACTAACACAGAGAATTTTGCCAAGAGAGTGATCCATAATCTTCCAACTATCCACCTCTGTTCCCTTGTTCATTTGGGACAAAATCCTAAAGTCACCAAGTATTTCAGGAGCAGATATGGAATTTCTCTTCAAGAGAAATTGAATCTCTTCCATGCTGGTCCTTATCCAACAAGTTTGCAAAAACTAGTCTTCCAATGACAAAACAATTGAAATAGCCATTATTCTCACATGTTTTTGTATGGCATTTATTAGCCACACACCCTTGACATGTCATTGACCCATCTAAGCCTCAATATCTTCTCCTATAAATGGGAATAATAAAACCAGCCTGTCTAGGATCAAATGATGTAAGCCATATGAGAGCATTTTAGAAGCAACAAAGCAGTAAAAATGTGCAAGATATTATTTATCACTGGCAAAGATATTGGGCAAAGCGTATAGACACTTATGTAATGAATTTTATTTTTATAAAGCACTTGAGTAAATAACATCGAATATAAAAATGAGCTCATTTTTTAAAAAGTTGTGATTCCTTTCACTTCCCTAGCAACAGGAAATTCTTCATTTTGGTTAATATGCCGCAGGAGGCACCAACTTAATACCAACACTGTGCCAAGTAAGGTTTTAGGAGCTGTCTGAGGAAAGTAGTGGCAACCCTGGCATCTAGAAAGGTACCCAGCACAGAAGAGGCACCCAACATTTGTTGAATGAACAACACTGCAGAACTTCCACTCTTCCAGGGGAGGAAGACAGTGTTAAGGAAAGCAGCCTGAACCTCCAGAAATCCAAGATCTGGGATGGCAGTCTTCTCATTCTCATTCAGCAGAGTACTGTGAGGACCCCAGCAGGTGTGTGCATGTGGACCCAGGGCCCTCCTCAGCTTCACTTTTGTGATCCTCTAGCTGTGCAATCTCTTTGGCAATGACCTGGATAAAAATGGACTCAGAGCTGTCTGAGTAACTTTGTTTCTCTAGATGATATTGGGTCTTTTGCTTATGTACTAAGCAGTAAAAATGGACACTTTTCCTCTCTCCACCTTGGCCTCCTCTTGCCTCCAAAGGTTTGAAGTGCACTGAGGTGGAGGGGGAGGCAGCAGTGCATGTTATTATCGTTAAGATCTGTGTGACAACTTCTCTTGACCTCCTCTGTCTAGTTAGTTACCTCCTGTCACCTCCTCTACAAAGCCTTGGTTACCCACCTCCCCATCTGCTTTCCTCTAAGCTTCTCACAGAGAATTAATCATATCCCCTCCTTTATTTTTAAGGAACAAATAATAATGTTAGCTACCTACCGCTCACTGAGTACTTAATGCTAGAAACTTCACATATCCTATTACATATAATCCTCATAAATTAGCATTGGAGGGGACTATTATTATTCCAGCTTTATCGATGAGCAAACTGCTGTTCAAGTAGTTAAACGATATGCCCAATGTCCACAAAGCTGGAAGTTACAGACTTTCAGACCCAGGACTGCCTGATACCAAAGCCCAGCTCTTATTCACTATTTTACTCCCCACTTATGAACCACTAAGGGCCCTCTATGCCAGCTTTCTTAATAAAGTGGGACTCTAAGACTTCATTCATTTTTTCATTCATTTAACACATGCTATGAAGTACCTATGTGCTAGCATTGTATTGGGATTGCAAAAATGAATAAGACCAAGTAATGGCCGTTTTCAGGGAGAACAGACTCACAAATAGATAGTTGCAAGGCAGTATGTTGAAGCCTGGTAGAGACGTGCATGAAGCTCTGAGGGAGCATGAGGGGGAGGGGCACATGATCCACTTCATCTCTGGCTCTTCTAAAAGGCAACCGAGGCCTCTCAGAAAGGATTGCCAATAGTTTAAGTTTATTCTTACCTAGAGAAAGGGGCAAATGAGAGCTACATTAGTTATTCCTATCATTGTTAATAGCTTAATATTTATATTCCAAATCACTTCCTTGCACATTATCTTTGCTGAATCATCTACATGTCTGTGAAGTAGATGAAGTACATATTATTCCCATTTCCCAGACAGGTAAAACCAAGGTCTAAGAAATAACTTGCTTTCATAATGTGACAAGAGGGTAAGAATATTAGCTAAAGTGGTCCCTCTACAACCTTGCCACATCTATCCTAGAAAGATGGGACCAGAAGCTTACCTGGGGTGGACGTAACAGCAAGCATCAGGAGTTCACCCCAGAGCACATTTTCCAAAGGGTCTTATCTCCAATGGCTGTTTAATGCATTGGCACAATAAAGGAAGCTATATGAAGACCCTTGAGATATGTTAGAGGGCAGAGAGTAATTGCTTTCTACTATGACTACATCCCATGCACTGAAAGCAGGCCGTATCCACACCCACACCTTGCTGCATTGTGAGAACAAGTAGGTCTCTGCCCAGGCTGGACACCTGGTCAGGGTTACATGCTGCTGGGTGCTCACAGAAAATGGAGTGAACATCCTTGGAACTTTCACATACCTTCATGTGGAAGGCTTTAAAGTGAAACCTAGCAAGGCAGGCCTACATTCAAATTCAGGAAATACAGAGAACATAACTAACTCCATGAGAAGATCAACCCCAAGAAACATAGTCATCAGATTCTCCAAGGTTGAAATGAAGGAAAAAAATGTTAAGGGCAGCAAGAGAGAAATGTCAGGTCACCTACAAAGGGAAACCTATCAGACTAAGAGGAGATGTGTAAACAGGAACCCCACAAGCAAGAAGAGAGTGGAGGCCAATATTCAACATTCTTAAAAAAAAGAATTTTCAACCCAGAATTTCATATCCAACGAAACTAAGCTTTGTAAGTGGAGAGATAAAATCCTTTCCAGACAAGCAAATGCTAAGGGATTTTGTAACACCAGGCCTACCTTGCAAGAACTCCAAAAGAAGCACTAAATATGGAAAGGAAAAACTGGTACCACCTACTGCAAAAATATACCAAAACATAAAGACCAGATGGTGCCGTGAAGAAACTACATCAACTAATGTGCAAAATAACCAGCTAGTGTCATGATGACAGGATCAGATTCACACATAACAATATTAACCTAAATGTAAAGGGGCTAAGTGCCCCAATTAAAAGACACGGACTGGCAAATTGGATAAAGAGTCAAGACCCATCGGTGTGCTATATTCAAAGACCAGTCTTATGTGCAAAGACACACATAGGCTCAAAATAAAGGGATGGAGGAGAGACTTACTAAGAAAATGGAAAGCAAAAAAAAACCAGGATTTTCATTCCTAGTCTCTGATAAAATAGACTTTAAACCAACAAAGATCTAAAGGACAAAGAAGGGCATTACATAATGATAAAGAGCTCAAGGCAACAAGAAGAGCTAACTATCCTAAATATATATATGCCCAATACAGGAGCACCCAGATACATAAAGCAAGTTCTTAGTGACCTAAAAAGAGACTTAGACTCCCACACAAGAATAATGGGAGACTTTAACACTCCACTGTCAGTCTTAGACAGATCAACGAGATAGAAAATTAACAAGAATATCTAGGACTTGAACTCAGATCTGGACCAAGAGGACCTAATAGACATCTACAGAACTCTCCACTCCAAATCAACAGCATATACATTATTCTAGGTGCCACATGGCACTTATTCTAAAATCGACCACATAATTGGAAGTAAAACACTCCTCAGCAAAGGCAAAAGAACTGAAATCTAAACAGTCTCTCAGACCACGGTGCAATCAAATTAGAGCTCAGATTTAAGGAACTCGCTCAAAACTGCACAACTACATGGAAATAGAACCACCTGCACCCAAATGACTACTGGGTAAATAATGAAATTAAGCCAAAAATCAAGAAGTTCTTTGAAACCAATGAAAACAAAGAGACAATGTGCCAGAATCTGTGGGACACAGCTAAAGCAGTGTTAAGAGGGAAATGTATAGCACTAAATGCTCACATCAGAAAGCTGGAAAGATCTAAATCAACACCCTAACATCACAAAAGGACTAGAGAAGCAAGAGCAAACAAATGAAAAAGCTAGCAGAAGACAACAAATAACTAATATCAGAGCAGAACTAAAGGAAATGAGAGACACAAAAAGACCTTCAAAAAAATCAATGAATCCAGGAACTGGTTCTTTGAAAAGATTAACAAAATAGATGGACCACTAGCTAGACTAATAAAGATGAAAAGAGAGAAGAATCAAGTATACATAATAAAAAATGATAAAAGAGATATCACCACTGATCCCATAGAAATACAAACTACCAGCAGAGAATACTATAAACATCTTTACACAAATAAACTGGAAAATCTAAAAGAAATAGATAAATTCTTGGACACATGCACCCTCCTAAGACTAAACCAGGAAGAAGTTGAGTCCCTGAATAGACCAATAACAAGTTCTGAAATTGAGGCAGTAATTAATAGCCTACTAACCAAAAACAAAAAAAAAAAAGTCCAGGCCAGATGGATTCACAGCCGAATTCTACCAGACGTACAAAGAGGAGTTGGTACCATTTCTTCTGAAACTATTCCAAACAATTGAAAAAGAGGGACTTCTCCCTAATTCATTTTATGAGGCCAGCATCATCCTGATGCAAAGACCTGGCAGAGACACAACAAAAAAAGAAAATTACAGGCCAATATCCTTGATGAACACTCAGTGCAAAAATCTTCAATAAAATACTGGCAAACTGAATCCAGCAGCACATCAAAAAACTTATCCACCATGATCAAGTCAGCTTCATCCCTGGGATGCAAGGCTAGTTCAACATATGCAAATCAATAAATGTAATCCATCACATAAACAGAACCAGTGACAAAAGCCACATGATTATCTCAATAAATATGAGAAAAGGCCTTCGATAAAGTTCAACATCCTATCATGTTAAAAACTCTCAATAAACTAGGTATTGATGGACCATATCTAAAAATAATAAGAGTTATGTATGACAAACTCATAGCCAGTATCATACTGAATGGGCAAAAGCTGGAAGTATTCCCTTTGAAAACCGGCATAAGGCAAGGATGCCCTCTCTCACCACTCCTATTCAACATAGTATTGGAAGTTCTGGCCAGGGCAATCAGGCAAGAGAAATAAATGGTATTCAAGTAGGAAGAGAAGAAGTCAAATTATATCTGTTTGCAGATTACATGATTCTATATTTAGAAAACTCCAGTGTCTCAGCCCAAAATATCCTTAAGCTGATAAGCAACTTCAGCAAAGTCTCAGGATACAAAAGCAATGTGCAAAAATCACAACCATTCCTATACACCAACAATAGACAAGTAGAGAGCCAAATCATGAATGAACACCCATTCACAATTGCTACAAAGAAAATGAAATACCTAGGCGTATACCTTACAAAGGACGTGAAGGATTCTTCAAGGAAAACTACAAACTATTGCTAGGGAAATAAGAGAGGACAAAAACAAATGGAAAAACATTTCATGCTCATGCATAGGAAGAATCAATATCATGAAAATGGCCATACTGCCCAAAGCAATTTATAGATTCAGTGCTATTCCCATCAAACTACCATTGACTTTCTTCACAGAATTAGAAAAAACTACTTTAAATTTCATATGGAAAAAGAGCCCATATAGCCAAGACATAAGGCAAAAGAACAAAGCTAGAGGTACCATGCTACCTGACTTCAAACTATACTACAAGGCTACAGTAACCAAAACAGCATGGTACTGCTACCAAAACAGACATCTAGACCAATGGAACAGAACAGAGACCTCAGAAATAACACCACACATCTACAACCATCTGATCTTTGACAAACCTGACAAAAACAAGCAATGGGGAAAGGATTCCCTATCTAATAAAGGGTGCTGAGAAAACTGGCTAGCCATATGCAGAAAGCTGAAACTGGACCCCGTCCTTTTAACTTATACAAAAATTAATTCAAGATAGATTAAAGATTCACATGTAAAACCCAAAACTATAAAAACCCTAGAAGAAAACCTAGGCAATACCATTCAGGACATAGGCATGGGCAAAGACTTTATGACTAAACCACCAAAAGCAATTTTAACAAAAGCCAAAATTGACAAATGGGATCTAATTAAACTAAAGCTCTGCACAACAGAAGAAACTATCATCAGAGTACACAGGCAACCTACAGAATGGGAGAAATATTTTGCAATCTACCCATCTGACAAAGATCTAATATCAAGAATCTACAAGGAGCTTAAATAAGTTTATAAAAAGAAATGACGCCGTCAAAAAGTGGGCAAAGAATAAACAGCCAACAAACATACGAGAAAAAGATCGTCATCGTTGATCAGTAGAGAATTGCAAATCAAAACCATAATGAGATACTATCTCATGGCAGTCAGAATGGCAATTATTAAAATGTCAGCAAACAATAGATGCTGGCGAGGCTGTGGAGAAATAGGAATGCTTTTACACTGTTGGTGGAATTGTAAATTAGTTCAACCATTGTGGAAGATAGTGTGGCAATTCCTCAAGGATCTAGAACCAGAAATACCATTTGATCCAGCAATCCCATTACTGGGTACGTACCCAAATAAATATAAATCATTCTACTATAAAGACACATGCACACATATGTTAACTGCACCACCATTTACAATAGCAAAGACTTGGAACCAACACAAAAGCTCATCAGTGATAGACTGGATACAGAAAATGTGGTACATATATATATATATATGATGGAATACTATGCAGCCATAAAAAGGAATGAGATCATATCCTTTGCAGGGACATGGATGAAGCTGGAAGCCATTATCCTCAGCAAACTAACACAGGAACAAGAAATCAAACACCGCATGTTCTCACTCATAAGTGGGAGTTGAACAATGAGAACACATGGACACAGGGAGGGGAACAGCACACACCAGGGCCTGCTGCGGGGTGGGAGGCAAGGAGAGGGGAGAGCATTAGGACAAATACCTAACACATGTTGGGCTTAAACCTAGATGACAGGTTGATAGGTACAGCAAACCATCATGGCACATTTATACCTATGTAACAAACCTACACACTCTGCACATGTATCCCAGAAGTTTTAAAAAAAATTTCCCCCTTGTTATTTTGTCCAGGGCTCCCTTCACATAAGAGCCTTCATACACTAGGTTGTAGACTTTTCAGAGCTTTACTGGTTGCAACAAAGCCCAACAAAACTCAGCTTTGAAATGTACGAGTTGTTTCCAGTATTTGCAGAACATGCCCACAAGGGGTTCTGGGAAGAAAGATTCATTGTTCTACCTGTCACAGGAATTCCTGCCCCTTGGATTTTATTTGCTTCTATTTTACATTCAGTCATTTTTTTACAGTTGTTTCCTCATCCTCAACTTTTTAAATCACTCATTGTGAAAGTTGTTCTGCTGCTTCTGAACTTTCCCTTAGCCTCACACCAGTAAACTTCTCTCCTCTGGAGGAGCTGGGCTGGCCAGAATGAGGATCCCAAGCTCCTCTGAAGGCCTCTCCTGCCTGCTGCCTCCCAAGTGTGGCCACAGGCCTTTGGGGCTCTTCCCTGCCAAGCTCCCGCCCCTTCCTGGCATTATATTCATCTCTAACTCCTATTTACCCTGCTCTCCCCAGTCTATTCCACACAAGAAACCATCATTCTGCATCAAGGTAGACTAGGATATCTCCACCACTTGGCCAGAGCCGGACCCAAAGCCAGGGTTCTGAGTACCCTGTTCCATGCTTTCCACTAGGCCAGGCTGGAAATGATCCCCAGTGTGGGAAAGATCTGCCCTGTCTAATACAGTATGTGACTCTTTATATTTAAATTAATTAAAATTAAAGGAAATGCAAAATTCAATTTCTCAGTTGTACTGGCCACATTTCAAGTGCTCAGTAGCCACAATGTTGTAGTCAGTGGCTACCACATTGGACAGTGCAGATACAAAACATTTTCCTCATCACAGCACTGAGCAGACTAATGTTGCTATTGTAGTGAGAGCAGGCTACCACAAACCAGTTACAGGACTGGCTCACCTAGAGCCTGTAGAGAGCTGGAACCTTCTATATCTTTCCACTGCTGGTTCCCAGGGATCTAAAATAGGACCAAGCACGAAGAAGACACTTACTACTTTTTTGTGGAAAGATGAATGAATCCGTCGATCCACTTATTTATAGAATACTTATCCTGTGCCAGTTACTGTGTGAGGCAGAAGGGGCCCGCAGTTCATTGAGACAAAGTCCCTGACCTCAAGAAACTTACTGTCTTGCAGGGAAAGAGAAAAGGACTATTAAGTGCAATTGCCAAATTGCTTATAACCCTTAACCTAAAAAGATTTAAAACTGCAATAGGCACAGCCTTCTCAAACTTTTTAAAACCACCTCTTTGAATTTACAGAAATTTTAACATTACCCTTGACACAATGACCCAGTAAAGGCAGCAGACTCAGAGAAGTCAAGTAATTTCTCCAGGATCACACAGCCAGAGGAGGAACTGAATGTAGAACTTTTGTCGTCTAGTTCCCTTCCCGTTCCCCATGCTGGCTGTGTGAGCACAGCACCTCCATTGCTGGCTGAATCCCATGGAGGGAAAATTGAATTGTATCTCCCAACCAGAACAAGAACTTCTGTGTATGTCACACATGGAAGGTTGCAGGCAGTGCAGCCCATGGCCCCATAGCCCAATCTTTGAGCTTTAGGCTGGTTTAGGCTTGGTTCTGGGCAGTAATGAGCAGCATATCCCCCACTACCCTCTTCGGAATTTACGATGTGTTTATGGATCTGTAATGTTGCACCTGATCACAGAAATATGTCTGGGGAGGAAGGCCATTCTCAGGTCTGTGTCTGTGGAGGCTTCCCAATGCCGTGTTTCTGAGACCCCGCATATATTCATCTCAGGAGTGTGCTTAGGGGCCTAATAAAGCTGTAGGTCAGTGCAGGGAACAGCAGCCTCAGTAATCCCACTTCCTGTTTCCAATCAGAGTCCCCATCATCCTAACTCATAAAAGTCCCAAACACCCAAACAAATAGAGTCAAGAAGGAATATGCACAAGGAGGAAGTGCCTTCCGATACCCTAACAGCTCATAAGCTTAAACTGTACAATCTCAGGGCTACTGCCCACAGCCCTATCCCAGCTATGCTACCCTCTATGCTGCCATGGTTGACTGATGGAGCAAGCTGGTTATACCATAAGCAGTCAACTCAGAGAATTATGTAATGTATGGAACAAAAAACCTTTACTGTTACACGGTGTCTGCTAATCCTTCCTTCCAGTAATAAGACTGGTCAGAGGAAACACGGCTATGTGTGTACCATGGGCCAAGTGCATGAACTCAGAGGTGCAGGCACACCTTTTGCAGATTAGCTGACTGATCTGAGGCAAATACAGAGGAATGCTAAACAGTAGCTGAAGTCATTAGGATACCTGGTTCTGTAGGTAAACTTGATCACATCCCTAATCAAAAAAAGCCAACTCGGTCAACAGCTTTTAAAATCTTTCAAGTCTTGGAGCTGTTGATTAGCTAAGAGGATAGACTCAGAACTTTGGAAATATTTAGGCCTGGGTTCTGCTCCTAGTTTTCCCACCAGCTTGCTGTGGGACCTTGGGCAATTCCTTACCCCTCAAACTTCAGTTTCCTAGTCCACAAAGTTGGAATAACAATCATCATATCTTCCTTCTGGATTCAGAGGACAAGAGGAGATGGTGAGTGTTAAGTATCTGTCTCAGTGCCTGACCCAACCTAATGGGTCAGGCACTAAGCTCAGATACTTACTTAACACTCATCATCCAATAGAAGGTCATCATTGTTATTATGGATGGTGATAGTATTACGTGCAACAACCTTGCATTAGCTTCTTCAAAGTATCTACCTCCCCACCACCCTAAATTTATTATCTAGTAGTTACAACTCAAGAAATCAAATAGGAGACACATTGCATGTGCTAAACTGTGTGACACTGACTCTGAGAGAATGGGGAGAGCTGTGTGGAATGGTGGAGGCAGGGAGGCCTCCTGGAGGTTGCAGGTGGTTGACTATGGATTGGAAGCAGGGGAAGGAGGAAGGGGTCAGAGCATGGGGAGCAGGGGGTGTTGGCGTGAGCCAAAGCACCAGCTTACACCAGAGCACATAGGGCTGCAAAGGCTGGTGTGGTGCCTGAGCCCATGGGACGAGCAGTTACACTGTGATGTGGTGATGTCCCTTCAGCCTGTCTTGCAGCCCCTTCTGCCAGACTAGCTCCTGACCACCCTTCAACGCTCCTTCCCAGCATCTGCTCATGAGCTCTCTTATGCCACCCTGCCCCGTGAACACAACACTAATAGTAATAAGGAGAACAGCTGGTGTTCACTGAGCATTTCCTATGTGCCAATATCTGTGCTAAGCATCTTACGTGCATTATTTCATTTAATCCCACAACACATGAAATGGGCAGCATGTCATTTAATAAGTGAGAGGAGTAGCTTGCCCAAGGCAGAAGCCCAGGATTGCTATTGTATGTTAACCCACATGCCTCCTCTAGTAGATGCTTGAGGACAGTGACCAGGATCTGTTCTGTTCAGCAATCCCTGGTGCCTAACATGGCAGGCCTGGCACAAAGTAGGAACTCATGGATGTTTGTTGAATGAACAAGAAGAGATTGTCAGGTACACAGCAGGGATCTGGGTGTAGAGGCACTAGGCAGATCACCAAGCAGTGCTGGGAGACTGACCCCTGGACAAGCTCAGACATAAAGAATGGGCACTGGGAAGCCCAGACCTCGGAACAGCAGGAGGCTGGGACAGAACACCATCTATGGGGCTTGCTGCCTTTGTGCCCTGCCATTTGATGGTGAAATACCTTCCCTCTGAGGCCAGTAAATTCCATCCTGGTAACTTGGGCAGGGCTGAGCCCACTGGTAGAGTTGAGTAGCTGAGCCAGAGACGATCATTTAGGAAAGCTGAGGAAATAGGTAAAGTCCAGGAGTGACAGCTTAAAAATTTTAAATGGCTCAGCATAAGCACTGACCAGTCGACATGATCACAGTCTTAGTGCTAGGGAAGGGTCTTGAGGCCTCCTACTATTCCAGCCATTAACCCATTGGTTGTTAGGTCTTGAGGAGATCCAAAGGTTCCCTGGGAGAATCCAGAACAGGTGAGGACTTGGAGAGGTCAGAGCAGTGGCCCTGTAACAGCTGAGACATTTAAAACTAGTAACAAAAGGCAGATCCCTACCAGAATGTCCTAGCTGAGTTCCACAAGGGGACTAGGTAAAAATATCACTGTGAGAGTAAGCTATTCTACAAAAGCTGCCTGTCCTATAATGAGAGTTTTGTTAAAACTAGATAATCTGTAACTCTATTTACTAGACACACAGAAACTGTAACTTCTCAATGTGTTAAGAATGAATAAGGGTCGAATAAGGGTCCCACTCTCAATTCCTCTGACTTGTACATGTTGTACAGTCCGTACTCTTACCTTCGGACCCCTCATACATTTTATGAGTTTTTACATATACAGAACAAGCACCTGAGTGCCAGTTAGCAAAGTTTACTTCTTTTGTAGAGAAATGTAAGTTCTCATACTTCTCCCTTAAGCCCTAGTGAACTGTCTTGTGCCTGTTCTATGTTGGAGGCTTTGGTGCAGCTACAGTGCCTGTATTTCTGCTTTGCAGCCTTGTAAATCTGAGGTTGCCTTAACATTAGCTTCAAGATGAATAGTAGCTTAAGAAGTATTATTTTTAATCCCTGAAATTACCAGTTGCTAAACAGTCATACTTTTGCCTCAATTACAAAAGTGGTGGCAGTAGGCCAAGAAAAACACTTCTCCTTGTAGAGAGAAGTGGACTGTTGTTAAAGGCCACGGTGATCATTAAGAAAAATGATGTCATAATTAGATGCCTCCCTAGGATGCTCTGGGCCAAGGAAAGGTGATCACAGTCTTTACCTAGACAGCAAACAGTCACCTGCCTAAAAGCACTTGGTGAAAGTGTTCGAGTCTCCAGGGCAAGGTGGTTTCCTGCAAAAAAAATCTGGGGACCTCATTGTTGCTCCCTGCTTGAAAAGCTGGTGACCAGCACAGGGGATTATGAACTGGTGGTGTGGGGTTTTGATAAAGAAAACTTGGGGGACTATATGTGTGGATCACTTCAAGAGGTCTCTGTGAGTCATACTTTCAAACAGAGTAAAGCCTCTCTTAAGATAGATCTTTCATACAATTCTTACAGTTCTTTTGTAAGGAGGAACAATTCTGGATTTTATCATAATTTGCCCTTATTACTTTGTAAAAATACAAAAGAAGCACAGTATTCAAAGTTTTAAAGATCCCAAATCACAAAACAAAGAGGAAATTGAGAGTAGCCAAGAAATCTAACTTTAATTCACTGTTTTTCTCTCTTTTCTTTCCTTCTTCTTTTTTTTTTTTTTTTTTGAGATGGAGTTTCGCACTGTCACCCAGTCTGGAGTGCAGTGGTGTGATCTTAGCTCACTGCAACCTCTGCCTCCCAGGTTCAAGTGATTCTCCTGCCTCAGCCTCCCAAGTAGCTGGGATTACAGCTGCCTGCCACCATGCCCAGCTAATCTTTTGTATTTTTTTTAGTAGAGACAGGGTTTCACTATGTTGGTCAAGCTGGTCTGAAACGCCTGACCTAGTGATCCACCAGCTTCAGCCTCCCAAAGTGCTGAGATTACAGGCCTGAGCCACTGCCCCAGCCCTCTCTTTCTTTTTATCCACTCCTTTCTCACAACTCCCCTGATACCCTACCACATTTTCTGAGGTCCATCTCACCAAGGTCCTCGGAGGATCTAACTATAGTGACAAGAATACAAATAATTTTATCACTTACCTCTAGTCAAAGAAAACCATCAGGAAAAAATTTATCACACGCAGTATACTTACTGATTATAAAATGCATCCTGGTATAGGAAGCAATAGAGTATGAAGTAATAGCCATGGAACTTAGGAGCATTTTGTAACCTCTCTTGCTTAGCCTTCTCATCTGTAAAGGGAAGGTTGTAAAACCTCCCTCTCAATGTGGCTGTAAGGAAAGTATAGAATAAGATTAGATGTTCATTAAAGTCTCTTCCTTAGAGCTGATGATAGCAACACCTCTAAGGTGTGGATAATGAGTATATGAGTTTGAATCTCCCTGTGGTTCATAATTCCCTATCAAAGGGCTTGTAACAGTTTTGGATGAAATCATTTTGAGTGGCAGAGGAATAAAGGGAGCTCTGATGCTCCCTACCTTTGTGGGTTTTCTCTCCCAAGGGAATGTGGGGGAAGCTGCCTGTCAACAGCATAATGGAAGTTTCATTTATCACCCACACAGCTTTCTTCATTTTTAGGAGAAACTTGCATTATTTGGGACTCAGTATGGATAAAAGACTTAACCAGAGTTACCCCAGCTATGATCAGCCTTGAATTCAACAGGGGTCACATTAGCAGGCCTGTATAATCCCCTGCTGGGGATTCTGGCCCCTTCCTTCTTGATGTCTGCCACCCATGGAGCAACTAGGGGATCACTATTGTCAGTGTTGCTAGGGCCTTCCATGAGAAAGCTGAGGAAGTGTCTCCAGGACCTCCAGTGTCAGGGTAGCCCTCCCTCCAGGAGGGCCACCCTAAGTTCTACACAGAAAAAAGTCTCTGTTTTTCACCATGTGTTGGACCTTCTCATCTTGGGATAAAGGTGGGGCAGCCTGTGTCCCATTCTCGCAGTATCTCTTGTGAGTACAGTTCCTGTAACTTCTTCCAGCAAACATTGTCTCTACAGGGCTTGACTATGACCAGGTCAGAGATTCCATGACATCTTCTTATTCCCCATCTCGCTCCCCAACATTCAGACTAGAAAATGCTGGTCTGTGAAGACACTGCCAAGAGAATGAAAAGACAAGCCACAGCCTTAGGAAAAATATTTACATAATACATGTCCAGTAAAGGGCTTACATTCAAAACATGCAAAGAACTCTTTTAAAAAAGTTTTTAAATTTGGGATATATATTACCTTAGTAGTTTAAGCTGTGGTAAAATATATATAATGTAAAATTACCCATTTTGACAATTTTTTAATTGTACAATTAAGTGGCACTAAGTACATTCACAATGTTGTACAACCATCACCATTATCCATTTTTAAAACTTTTTCTCACTCCAAACAAATTCTGTAACCAATAATCAATAGCTATCACTTGCCTTCCTTCAAGTCCATGGGGACTTCAAAGCTACTTTCTGTCTCTATTAATTTTCCTGTTCCAGACATTTCATATAAGTAAAATCACATAATATTAGTCCTTTTGTGTCTGGCTTATTTTACTTAGCATAGTGTTTTCAAGGTTCATCCATGAAGTAGCACAGAGCAGAACTTCATTCCTTTTCATTGCTGAATACATTTTCATTGCCTGTATATACATTTTGTTCATTCATTCATATGTTGTGTTTTAATATACACATGTATATTTCCTTGCTCTGCCAACAGAGAGGGACTAGAGATATGTAAGGGACACAGGAGTGAGTAGTGCCCAAGTCTTGTCTTCTAATACCATGCTCCAAAAAAGGAAGTGGGGATCCTTGAAGAAATGGCTTAGTCTAGGACCACAGCTAGCAATGTACAAGATGAATCTGGAGCATCGTGTAGTGCCAGAAACTAAGGAATTCAAAACAAAAACAAACAACCCACCACCGCTACATTATGGATCGTATATCAAAGAAATGCAAGAACCAACTGAGAACACTCGCAAATGGCCAAGGCCAGAAGTAAGCAGGAGTAACTTTACAGTGGAAAAACCTGATAAGCATGACTCTGGCCACTAATTGAGGTCCATATCAACAGTGATAATCACATTTATTATATGTACGCTTAGTCTGATGTGAAGAAAATGGCACTCTACTTGTATGATTTCCTTCCAAAAACCCATTAACCACAATCCAATCATGAGAAAAACATCAGACAAGTTACAGTAGAGGGGTATGTGCAAAACCTGACCAGGGCTTCTCCAAACTGTCAAGGTCGTCAAAAACAAGGGACATGTGGGAAACTGTAAGAGCCAAGAGGAGCCGAAGGAGAAATGATGATTAAACT
This sequence comes from Ateles fusciceps, assembly GCA_036589455.1. Classification (NCBI taxonomy): domain Eukaryota; kingdom Metazoa; phylum Chordata; class Mammalia; order Primates; family Atelidae; genus Ateles; species Ateles fusciceps. The sequence goes on from JAZHEH010000068.1 coordinate 38,644, forward strand.
TAAATAGGATCCTGAATGGGGTCCTGGTACAAAAATATATATATAATATAAATAATATATATTATATATAATATATATTAACAATACCTATATTATATACATATATTTATCTAGATCTATATATATGTTAGATAAAAACTTTAAAAAATCTGAATAAACTAAAGGCTTAAGTTAATAATAATGGATCATTATTGGTTCATTAACTCTAATGAACTTATAATACTAATGTCAAATGTTAATAATCAGGGACACTGGATGAAGGGGTATATGGGAACTCTGTACTGTCTTCTCAGTTTCTCTGTAAATACTGTTTGTATTATTTATTTTCACACTGCTATAAAGATACTACCTGAGACTGGGTAATTTAGAAACAAAAGAGGCTTAATTGACTCATAGTTCCACATGGCTAGGGAAACCTCAGGAAACTTACAATCATGGTGAGAAGGGGAATGGGGAACCGGCAGGTCTTACATGACGGCAGGAGAGAGAGAAAGGGGGAGGCACCAGACACTTATCAAACAACCAGATCTCATGAGAATTCACTCACTGTAACAAAAATAGCATGTGGAAGCCTGGCCCTATGATTCAGTCACCTTCCACCAGTGATTGGGACTATGGATTTGGATTACAATTCAAAATGAGATTTGGGTGGGGACACAGAGACAAACCATATCACTGTTCTAAAAAATAAAATAAAACATATATTTAAAAAAAAAAAAAAACAGAAAAACCACTGGGTGCAGTAGCCTCATGCCTGTAATCCCAGCACTTTGGGAGGGTGGGGCAGGCAGATCATGAGGTCAAGAGTTCAAGACCAGCCTGACCAACATGGTGAAACCCCATCTCTACTAAAAATACAAAAATTAGCTGGGCGTGGTGGTGCATGCCTGTAATCCCAGCTACTCAGGAGGCTGAGGCAGGAGGACTGCTTGAACCCAGGAGGTGGAGGTTGCAGTGAGATGAGATCATGCCACTACACTCCAGCCTGGGTGACAGAGTAAGACTCCATCTCAAAATAAAACAAAACAAAAAACAGAAAAACCCTGATGATACGGATAGTTTCTACCTTTTTTTCCAGTGAGGAAGCTGAAAGTAAGCCTCGAAGTAACTGGCACAAGATGACCCTCCTACTTAAATAGCAGAGGTGGGATTTGAGTTGAGGGCCCCTTCTACCGAGTCACACTGACTTTTCCCTGTCTGTGAGTGGGACCCCCGTCTGTTCCTTTGTTTCCCAAGTCTGCACTTATGTGTGGGTATCTTTTTCTTGTTCTTCCCAGGGCATGGCCCTTACACTTGAAGAAAGGCTGCAGCTTGGAATCCATGGCCTAATACCCCCTGCTTTGTAGAGCCAGGACGTCCAGCCCTCCGGATCATGAGATATTACGAGCGGCAGCAGAGTGACCTGGACAAGTCAGTACCTAGCATCCGTTCTCTCTGCCTGGTCCTTGGGCTGAGCTATCTGTTTCCTGTTCTTCACAGAGGGTTTTCTGGAAATTCTCCAGCTAAAAAAGGCTGAGAGCCTGAAGACTTCCCAGACTCAGCCCTACCTTTTAAAGGATTCATGGTCTCCCTGAGAGACAAGGCTTTTTATGACTGAGGCACAGCTGACATGTCCTGGGGGAACTGGGAAGAAAAACTGCATTCCAACCATTGGAATCTGGGAGGGCCATATAGGGAAGTAGTAAAGCTGAGTCAACATAAGGAGCACTAATAAGACTTCAGCAGACAGCAATGGAGTCAGGAAAAGCATTTCACTAGGAGAAGGAGGGAAGAAGTGGAGCGAAGACATAAGACAGGCATGTTAGGGAAGTGGTACATGGCTTGGGTT